>PVLD010009634.1:0-75780 GCA_004027595.1 Dinomys branickii
ATTTAGTCAGACAGTTAATCCTCTCCACAACAGAAAAAAAAAAAAAACACACAAACCAAAAATCCAAAGACAAGAAATAAAACAGGCATACATCAACAACAGCAACAACATCAACAACAACAACAACAGAAAAAAACATCGCTTGTTGCTGATTTACATATTGATATCTTCGAAGTGTGTGTTCAGGCTAACACATACAGATATACACTATTAATCTAATATCCTGTCATCGATTATTGCTTAGCATTAAGTGATATAATACAATAGTTAAGCGAAGCATATAGAACACCAATGATCCATAATCCCTCTGTCTTTTATGGCACTGGGGGGAACCCAAAGCCTTCACACAGATACAGCCCCTGTCCTTTTTCAACTTTTTACTTTGAGACAGGGTCTCCCCAAATCACTCAGCTGCCCAGATTGGGTTTGAACCTGTGATCCTTCTGCCTGAACCTCCCTAATTGCTGGGATTACAGGCAGACACTGCCACACCTGGTCCAACATCCTTCTGAGGGGACCCTTGGAGCCTGGAGGCAGGGTAGGGACCAGGACCCATGCACAGCTGACCCTGACACTCTGAACAGCTGGCCAATGTACAGGACTCTCTGGTTCCCACTGGCCATAAGGAAGACATGTGGAAATCCCCAGCAATCCAGGAGGCTGAGGCAGGAGGATTGCAAATTCCAGCCCAGTCTGGATAACAAGACCCTGTCTCAGAATAAAAACTTAAACAAAGGCCAGGGATGGAGCTCAGGGTGAAGGGAATGGTTCTGATCCCTAGGACTGAAAAAAAAAAAAAAACCAGCCTGAATAGCCCATGCTGAGGAGCTGCAGGCCTGGGGAGGAGGCCCCAAGTTCTGTCTCCTGCACCTCAGTGCTCTGTGCCAAGGCCTCAGAGAGGGGCAAAGCACCCAGTGCCTGAGGCATAAGCAGCTCTGATTGTGTCCAGGGCCACTGACCGCAGCAGGCACCACAGTGCTGGCCCTTGTCACTAGCTGTGGAGGACAGCGGTCACCATCCTCGTCAGCACCCACACGGAGGCACAGGGGAGTTGCACCACAGGCAGACGCTGCTCCAACCTGACTTCCCCCGCCAGACACAGCTGGGAGAGGAGCCCAGGCTGGGCACGGAGTGTGATTCCATCTGCTAGGCAATGCAGTCCTGGGGCAGAGCAGAGGGACAGTCCCTGAGCTACCACAGCAAGAGCATGACTGTTTCCATGGGGAGGGAGGATGCTGAGGGGAGTGGACACAGACAGCCAAAGTGTGGGCAGTGGCACAGCCTGGGTCAGAGGCACAGGCTAGGCCCCTGAAGAGGACCGCGACAAGCTGTGGCCAAGGTTCTCAGCGCCCACAGTGTATCAGGCAACAACTACTGTGTAACAAGTGCCCCCATATGGCAGCTTCAGATGACAGCAAGCCTCAGCACTTGGGTCAGAAGTGGACGGCACATCCCCAGACTTGGACATAGGAAGGAGCAGCTCTGAGCTCTGCATGTTGTGGCAGAACCCAGAGCCTTGCTCTGTGTGGCTGTCCCTCCCTGCTCTGGCTGGTGGTGGTGTGGAGCCTCTCTCGGCTCCCACTGCAGCCCCATTCCCACTCCACCTCATCCCGCTGTCCTCGGCACTGCACGGAGCTGGCCTGTGTGCTCTCTGGTTCCTGTCCTCCACCTGCCTGGCAGGCTCCTGTGCCTCCACTGTCCCTAGTGGTGACCTGAGAATTGCCTGCTGGATGGAGTGGTCATGGGGCATCACCCTCATCCTCACCTCACCCCATTCCATTCCAGGCTGCAGGGTGCCAGCAGGTGGCTTTGCCTGCCCCATGCACCCTGCCTAGCACACACGGGCACAACAGTTCTGCTGTCTTCCCAGGCAGAGAAGCCTGCAGGTGTTTTCTGGTTCAGAAAGTGCAGACAGAGGGAGGAGCACAGGGAAGTGGGGACAGGCAGCCCTGAGAGCTCTGGGCCGAGGCCAGTGACTCCTTACCAATGGTCGGCGTGGCACCTCCCAGCCACTCTGTCTTCATCAGGGACGTTGCTCGGCCCAGGCACTGGGCAGGGCTTCACAGGCTCAAGCTGGCCAGAGAGCCTAGCACTGACAGTGCATGCTCTTCAGAGCAGTGCAGGCGTCTCGCCCATGGGGAGTGCAGTGCATCTGCAGAAGCGAGGGGGACCTCCCTGGTCAGGCGCACAGCACCAACTCGGGCTCATCGCTCAGCAGGCAGCGCAGAGGTGCTCTGGGAACCCTAGGCCATGGGAGGGTCTCTGCCCTTGTCTGCCCCTTGGAGTTGTTCTGCGTTAGCTTCCTTCTCCGTCTGGTGTGAGTGAAGAAAATTAATTCCTGATGAAAAGTCAGCTGCAAGGCACTGCACGCTGCCAGCCACATTTCATCTCAGCCTCGGAGCACGGAAGACTGCTCCTGACATCTTCCACTCAGAATTGAAAGTTGAAGGGTAGGAGGGGACTGCAGAGCAGGGCGGAGGTCCAGAATGGAGCCCATGGACTCACCCTTCCTGCAGAGGGGGGCAAGGGCAGGAGCCACCCTGGTGTAGCCTCGGCCTTTGTCTTGGCTTTGGTTTCCCTGGCTGAGCCCGAGGCAAGGACTTAGGTGGGGCGTAGCTCACCCCACAAGGGGTGGGGAAGGGAGGGGTGGCGGGGTGGCACTGGCTCAGCCATGGCTGGGGTCAGTCAGCCTCCTGGAGACTGGGAGCCAGACTGGACAGGGCTGGAGCGCTCAGCACACGTAAGGAGGAAGGACAGGGGTTAGTGTGGCGCCCTCCTCATCGCGAGTGGGAGATTGCTCCGTGGGAGATTGTGCGTACTCGTCAGCCCTCCCACTGCAGCTGGGAACAGGGGCTTCTGACAAAGAGAAAAGTGTGGACCTGTGTGGGCCAGATATGCAGGAGATCACAGAAAATTCTACCCTACTATGGTTTAGATAAGTGATGACCCCAAAGCCCTCATGTGCTCAGAGGCAGGGCTTTGGATCCTGGGGACTTAGCTCACATCCTGGTGGGACGCGGGGTCTGGCCAGAAGAGGCCTGGCCTGGAGGGTCTGTCTGCCTCTCAGCACCTCCCTCTCTCTATGCTTCCTGTCCACCATGCCATGAGCAGTTCGCCTCCTCCAGGCCTTTGTGCCATGCCTTCCTGCCTCAGAGGTGGCAGCCATGGACAAAAACAAGCCTCTCCATAAGTCATGGGTTTCTGGTGTTATGTCCCAGTGGGAGAGAGTGACTCAGTGTCCCCGCCACCCCTCTTCCTTCCGCAGCTGTTGGTAAATTGCCCTCTCCCTGATGCCTCAGAGCACTGCGTGGCAGTATAGGCCTCTATTCCAAGCAACAAGACTCCCCCAGCTGGTCTAAGCACATAGCAGAACTTCCCAGACCCTTCAGACATTTGCATCTTGAGGTACAGCTCGATCCAGGGGCCCACACTGTATCTTCAGAAGTCTTTCCTTTCCTAGGCATGGTGGTGCATGCCTGTAATCCCAGCACTTGGGAGACTGAGGCAGGATTGCTGCAAGTTTGGGGCCAGCCTGTACTACAAAGTGAGTTCAAGGCCAGCCTGAGCTGCATGGTGAAACCCTGTCTCAAAAACAAAAAAAGACAAAAAGAAGAAAGAGGAGGAGGAGGGACAAGGAAGCAGAGGGAGGAGGAGGAGGAAGAGAAGGAGAAGGAGGAGGAGATGGAGGAGGAGAGGCCTTCGCCTTATTGCTGGCATCTCCCTAATGTCCTTAAGTTAGGGCCTTGGAGAGGGACAACTGCTTTCCGCTCTCCCTCTCCCACCTTCATCACTCCTGGAGCTCCTGGCTGGCAGCTGCTGGAGCTCCGAGCATTTGTTTTGCTTACCTTATAAACAACAACAAAAAATTGTTGTTTGCTTTTGACACAGTGTGTTGGCTTTATCTGCTGGTTCACTAATTCTTCATGTGTAATCTGCTCTTTAAACCACCCCTTGAGTAATCAATTTCAGTGTCTGTTTTTTATTTCTAGAAATTATTCAATTTGCTAAAATCTCTCTTTTTCCCCATTCACTCCTACCTGTTCAATGTGGTTTCTGCTTTTCTTATTTCCTCCTCCTCCTCAGCCTGCTGCCCTTTCTGAGTTCCTTCTTCCTGACTCTCATGGACGCTGCCCCAGGGAAGGTGATTCTTCCTGCCTTGGGGACAGAGCGCTGCATGTGACTTGCTTCCCACAAAGTCGTGAGTGGTTTCCCATGTGCACCCGAGTGGGGCCAGTGCCGTGTCCTTCCTGTGCCCACAAGTAGGGCAGTCAGAAGTGTGCGACCCCAGCCCCACGATCCGCCATATGCTTTGCTCTGTAGTGGCACTGACCACACAGGGAGCAGGGTGCCAACCAGCATCGCTGCTCTACTAGCCTCCATAAGTAGGGCTCCTCACATGCCTGTGGCTGGGGCCCTGCCCTGTCTCAGCTGCAGGGTCAAAGCTAGGCATGGTGTGAGGGGCAGGTGGGGTGGGGAGGGCACGGCAGAGTGGCAGGTCATAGATGTCCTGTGCAGGCCAATCACTGGGCCCAGCAATGGCTACATGGGGGTCTCAGGCATTGCAGTCAAAAGCAGGGCTCTGGACTGCAGAAGCATTTGCTGGCCTCTCTTTACCAAGGGGCATAACCACGCCCCTCTTGTGAAGAGGAGAAGGGTCACAGTGCTGCCCTTCGTGAATGCCCAGGGGAAATCAGCTTTTCCTGCATATCAGAATTACACACCAGGTGTGGTGGCACACACCTGTGAATCCAGCACTAGGACGCTGAGATGGGAGGTTTGCTGTGAGTTCAAGGGCAGCCTAGGCTACACGGTCAGAAGAACTAAAGTAGAATCCCACCTGAGTGCAGAGCAACAGTCCTGTCCCAACCCTGGCTCTGCCCTTGGTGCTGAAGAGCTGCTGCCAACTGTGCCTGCCTGGCAGCATCCCCAGCTCCAGCTAGGAGGCTGCCTGGGGGCCCACAGCTCAGAGCACGGGTGCCTTCCATGGCTGTGCTCACCAAGGGCCATCACTGACCAGGGATGGGACAGGGGACATCGGCGCTTACTGGGACCCGGCCAGGCCGAGAGGGTGGGGGCAGGGGTGTTTCAGACACCTACCCACAGTGAGAACTTCACATGGCCTGTGGGCCTAGAAGAAAAAGAACAGGTGTTTCAATAAGCTTGCCCCTCGCTTCAGACTGAGTTTCCTGATTTCCACTGATGACTTCCACAAAAGCCCCACAGACAGCGTGCTGAGCCTGGCCACCAGGGGACATGGTATGTGATGCCCAGCTGTCACAGTGGAGCCAGGCCAGAGGCCTGGTGCACTTGCTTTTCTGCCTGTGAATGGAGCGGGAGTTTCCCTTTTGGAGCCCTTTGGTCTGACCACCTCTCCAGGCTCTGTGTCTCCCCTCTACCTCCCCCAGCCTTTGTCCTCACAGGCCTGGCCCAGGACACTAATCCAAGGGTGACAGGGGCTCCTCCTGGGAACCAGACAGCTGATTCTCTGTGCATCTGTTTGCTTTCCTGGTAAGAGCTGTGCTAAAGTTGTTCTGACCTCAGACAATTTTTCTGACCTTAACATAAAACCAGCTTCCTTCCTCAGGTATGTGGACCACTGGGCCCGATTTGGGGTCCTGCTCAGTTCCTTTGGGACCTCCTCCTACAGGGGCTTTGGGAATGTCTCCAGCAGGCTGGCCCTAACTGCCTCTCTCCCTGTAGGAAGCCGTGGTCAGCACCTGGCTGCAGTTCAGTGATGGCTCGATGACACCTCTGGATATCTACGACAGCAAGGACTTCTCCCTGGCCACCACCTCCCTGGACGAGGCCGTCGTGTCCATGCCTCCGTCGCGCTCTCCCTGGTGGCCCATTGTGGTGGCCGAGGGGGAAGGCCAGGGCCCCCTGGTCCGCGTGGACATGAGCATCGCTGAGTCCTGCCAGAAATCCAAGCGCAAAAGTGTGCTGGCCGTGGGCTTCGGCAATGTCAGGGTCAAGTTCGGACAGAGTGATGCAGATGCCAGCCCTACGGAAGACCCTGGAGAGGAGGAGGAGGACGAGATCAAGAACCATGCCAGTGACCGTAGGCAGAAGGGCCAGGAGGGTCGGCAGCAGACTGGCTCAGCTGGGGAGCGTGAGGAAGGGGCGTTGCACAGGGCCACAACCACAGCCAAGGCACTGCTGGACAACAGGGTGGTGAAGAGCAGTCGGCTGAACGGGGCACAGCTGCCAGGGGAGGAGCTGCTGCAGAGTATCCCAATGGACTTCACCAACTTCCCCGCACGGGTGGACTTCCCGAGGGCTGGGCCCGGGCTGCAGGACAGTGACCTGGTACCCACAGCACGTGGCCTCAGTGACCTGGAGATCGGCATGTACGCCCTACTGGGGGTCTTCTGCCTGGCCATCCTTGTCTTCCTCATCAACTGCGCCACCTTTGCCCTGAAGTTCAGGCAGAAGCAGGTGCCCCTTGAGGGCCAGGCCTCTGTGACCCACTCGCATGACTGGGTGTGGCTAGGCAATGAAGCAGAGCTCCTGGAGAGCACAGGGGACCCCACACCACCCCAGGGTGAGCACACGACTGTCATAGACCATGGAGCAGGGGGCTGCAAGGAGAGTGACCAGCTGCTCCTCAGCAGGGGCAGTGCCCAGCAGCAGGTGCTCGGCCAGGTGCATCAGCAGGTGCTCGGCCAGGTGCACTGGGCAGTGGATGGGGGAGCTGGGCAGGAGCCACCACACTCGCCCACCTCCCGGAGGAAGAGGGTCAAGTTCGCCACCTTCCCCACCATCCCACCCGACGGCAGCTGCACCACAGCCAACCCCACTCCGGGGGCCCATTAAGTGGATGTGCGGAAGCCTGGACACGAGAGCCCCAAAGAACTCAGAAACTACCTGGAAAAAGTCCCAGGGAAGGTGCAGCGCCTTAAGGGCTCAGGGTAAAGTGTGTCCTGAGCATCACAGGTTTGGAAGCCGAGCAGGACGCTTTTGTGTGGGGGTTTTCAGCAGTGATGGCAGACACTTTCCCACTTCCTAGACCATGCAGCGCAGGATAGAACACTGCACCTGCTTGGCAGAACCAGGAAGGTTATTTTATGAATCAACACATAATACAGCTACCAAAAATTATTTGTTAAAAAAACACAAAAAAGACAAAGAGACAAAGAACGACCTGTCTATGTTTCTAATAAAGGAGGAAAGGAAAGATGCAGGGACTGCCCGGAGACGTTTTCCATCTTAATTTGATATCCACTTTTCGAGAATGACCTTGGGCTGTGGAGTAGGGGAGCTTCAGGACACCGGTGGCCTGTTGGGACAGACCTGGAAAGAAGCTCACGTTCTCACCGGGTGATCACTTCTCTTCCCATTCCCCTTGCTGTGTCCTCCGCTTCCGTTTGGTTTACATGTAATGTTTATTTCTGAGGACCAAGTGGTATATTTTTCCTAAATGAGATTAAATTATATTCTATTCATTAGATGATTTTTTTAAGAAATAATGCTGATTAACCAGTAAGTCGTGATCTCAGTGCTTTTCTATGTCTTGCCAGATTTTTTGGTTTTTGATGGTTTTTTACAAGGAGAGGCAGCGACCCCATCCCCCACCCCCACAAGATCAAGGTCAAGGTCAAGGTTGGTGGGAAGGGCCCTGCTTGAGGCTGCCCTGTAGGAAGCAGCAGGCAGGGCTTGGTCAACTCCAAGAATGACAGTGCCCAAGAGCAAGCCCTCAGCCTGGGCAAAGGCGTTTTGGGGGGACTTAAGCAGATTTGCTTGCTTTGTGGGGCACAGAGTTCCAGCACAAATGAGGAGATAAAGTTGTTTGTGCGCAGCACCACCAGGAAGCAGCTTGTTGCAGAGCGCTTCCAGCCAACATGCCACATGTGGAAGGAGGGGGCGGGGCACAGGGACCCTGTCCAAGTCCCTGGAGCCCAGCGGGAGGTGGCAGAGACACCAGGGGTAGTCACTGTTTTTATTGTTTTTGCTACTAAAATCAGTGGCTGAGGAAAGGCCCTCAAAGCCTTGTCATCTTGGCTTGCCCTTTTAAACACAGATTTGTAACCCCTATTCCAGAGTCAAAGGAGATATTTATTTACACCTATGGTGACCACTGTCATTAAACTGCTTCCTGGCTTGGTGCTCAGTGTGTTGGGGTGTCTCTTCCTTCCTCCGCCCCCTCCCATCCCAATCACAGCTGCTGAAGGATGGGCCAGGGGCACAGCAGCGTTTGTTCCCACCATGCTCCAGGTTTTTGCTGGGTCCAGAGTAGCTCCAACAGAAAACACTGGGCCATGTCCCTGTGGCCACCTGTAGGAGCACTCAGGTCACTGCAGGCCTTGGTCCAGGGTGCTGACTCTGCTGGCTCAAGCAAGACTCCGGAGCTGCCACCCCAGCAACTTCCACTGTTGCTCATCTGGTGAGCATATGGGAAGAAGGAAGCCTGGACCCAGTGGGATCTGTCCTGGGGAAAGGATGGCTGTCATGGTGATGGGTTTATCACTGCTGAGCTCTCAGCATTCTGGTGAGAGTGGCTGCTGCCGACTGGAGTGAGGAGCAGTTTTTGCAGAAGGTGAGTGGTTTGGTTTGGTTCTCTAACAGTTTTACTGAGACGTCCTTCATAAAACTGATCCACAGACATCAGGCATGAGGGCACATGCCTGTGATCCTAGCACTCCAGCAGGCTGAGGCAGAAGGATTACAAGTGTGAACTCAAGTCTAAAAATAAAATTTTTTAAAAGTGTTATAGAAGGCCCTGGGTTCAATTCCCAGTACTAAAACAATAAATTAATAAACAACCCTTGGACAGTATCTAGTTGTGTTTTTTGGTCTGTTCACACAGCTGTGTACCATAACCCTCTGACCCCTAGGGGTGGGCTGTGCGCATTGTGACAGTGTCTTTTGTCCCCACAGCTCTGTGTCTGTGTAGCTCATGGGAGACCTGTGGGAGGGTGTGGTTCTGCCCTGGCCAGCAGGCCTTTCCACATTCCTGGAGAGACTGGTGCTCCAGGTGAGGGGACAAGAGGCCCAGAGGGATCTTATGATGGCTGTTTCCCATGTCAAGTAAATACAAGGTCTGATCAAAATACAGCGAACGTTCAAGTTTATCACAGTAAAAGACACTGAGTGTCCTGAGTCCTTCTCTAAATCCTCCTCCTTGCTGCAGACACACTGTCCCATCATGCTCACCAGTTCTGGAAGCTGTTTTGAAGTCCTCTTTCATGAGGATCTTTACAAGATGTGATCTCTACAGTGAATGCTACTGTCTAGTGCCACCCAGTGAAAGCCAGGCTTGTCAAACACTGTAGTCGGTCCCTACCCGAATATTCACCAAATCAGGATCTGCTCTCTGCTCTTCCCCAAAGTTGAAGTGAGCATGAAAAGGAAATGTTTTGGATCAATTCAGGACACCGAGGCAGCCAGGACAGCACAGCTTAGGACACTCAGGAAAGAGGACTCCAAAGCTGCTGCAGAAAGCGGCAAGGACAATGGAATGAGTGTCTTTTAAGCAAAGAGGATGATTTTGAAGGGGATTCAAAGCACTGTGTCTTTTTCTGTACTGATTTTTTAAAAATATAAGTATCTACCTTCTCTTTCAATCATGCCAAGTATACAGGTTTGAACCTCCCCTACTCCAGAGGGCACGCAGCAGAAGACCTGGTGCAACTTCCCAGCATCCCCTGGGGTCCACTGGGCACCCACAGCTCTGAGACCCCGAGACCCAAGGCAGCTGGAGACTCACACCCGCCACTGAGAGCAGAAGACTGGGGTCATGTCAGGCGACGCTGACTGCCCTGGACACGTTCAGTCACTCAGAGGCTTCACGAAAACTCCCTCTTCACTGCAATCTTGAGACTTGACTGTAGCCTTTCTCAAGTTCCCCAAAGTGGAGGAGACTGTGAGAGGGAAACTCTGGATCAACTCATGACCTCGAGGTGGGTGGGACAGTGCAATTGCAAACACCCTGCCCGGGTCAGGGTTGTCGCACTGCAGTGACTGACCCTCCTCTGCGGAGACGGTGCCCCATTGTAGAGGAAGACCCAGGTCAGAGCATCCGCTTCAAGGTCACATCCTGAAGGTCATGAAGAGTGTCCTCTCTATGATCACGGCTGGTCTGTGGTAAAACCAATTCACAAGCCCAGACACGGGTCTCCCCAGACTGTGGTCCCAGTTCTCTGGGAAATACCAGCCCTGCACCTATTTGCTTGTTAGAAGGGAATGCAGTCTCTGGGCATGCTGGCCCACACCTGCAACCTCATTGCTCCTGAGGCTGAGGCAGGAGGATCACCATGAACCCAAAGCCAGCCTGGGCTACATAGCGAGACTCTGTCTCAAAAAACCATATAGAAAATAAAAGTACATAGAATGCAGCTCACATAAGAATGGTTCACATTCATTTCACAACACATAGAACACGAAGTGAGATGAGACTCAGCGCATTTATAGAGACGACCACACTCACCTCTGCTGGCACTTCAAGGCCATCGCACAGGTTTCTGCCCAAAGCTTTGTTTTCTTCTGCAGTGAAATCAAGGGGAAAACAGGGTTTTTCAAGTATAACGCAATGGGGAAGTCCCACGGTCCCCACAGGGGGGACAGGGCCTCTGTGCCTAGCTGAGGGAGGCTGGGAGCTGCAGCAGGAGCAGGCTGCAGGCTGAGGCCACCCCATCCACGCCCAGAGCAGCCCCGGCTCTGCCACACCGCTGCCACCACAGGGGGCACTGAGGTCACCGTGCACCAGCCACTGGCCTGTCCTCCACTAGCACAATGCAGGGGCAGCTACACCCCAGGAGGACAGAAGGTGTGCACTGGGTGCCAGGGCACTGGAAGACAGCAGGCACGGTGGCGAGTCCCAGCCCTGCCACCTCTGTCCCTTGTGCCTGCACCACATCCACCAGAGTCCCCCAGGCTGAGCCAGAAGCACCAGCTCAGAGCGGGCGCCAGTCACCGGGTGGATGGGTGGATGGAATCACCAGCAGGACTGTGGAGGTGGTGAGGACAGGAAGCCTGAAGAGGTGAGCCCCGGGCTGGCAAGACCGCTGCGGGGGAGGAGGACAGCCTCCGGCCCTGATACTGTGTTCCTGTGGGGAGAACATAAGATTCCAATTCCAAGAATCAGGCAAATTATGGCATACTTTCAATTTATTTCCTACCGACCAAAATGTTCTGGTCAGAAAGCCTTTTCCACTCCTGTCAAAGAGGGCATTTGGGTGAAAAGAAATTGCTGGACTGTGGAATTTCATTAATTTTTTTTAAATCCATGTTGCTTCAGAGGTCACAATTTTCATTGTCTGTGCTGTCTTCCAAGGAGTAAGTGTGAAAGCAAGGCTGGGCCACCTAGATCTGTGGGGATACGGTAGAGGGCTGATATCCCCTTGGGCCCAGAGAGAGAGGACACTGCAAAGAGACAGCAGGGGAAGCCTGGATGCAGACAGGATGGCTGCAGCAGACAGAGGACTGCATATGCCCATGCAGTCACTCAACAAACGATCACAGGCAGGAGCAATGCCTGGGACACCTGTCTGCGTGGCCAACACTCCAAGAGGCGAGAGTTTGGGTCCTCCCTCTGACAGAGCTCATGAGAACGAAGCGCTAGCTGAGCCAGTGGAGATGCAAGGAGGGCAGAGGTAGAGGTGTGGCGGAGTTGGAGTGGCGTGGTGAGCCTGCCTGGCATCCGGCGAGGAGGGACTGAGCATCGCAAGAGCCCCACTGCTCAGGGTGGAGGGCGGGGAGCTGGGCCTCACAGCCCAGGGCAGCCAGAGACACTGCACAGTAGAGGCGGGCAGACGACATGGCGTGGAGGGCACAGTGTCCCCAGGAGGGGGACTAGACAGCTCCTCCCAGGGACCACTGTCCCTGGCCACTGGGAGATGAATAGTTAAAAAAATCCCAGTTCCAAGAACAGAAAGCACTGTGGTCACCTGGCTGTCTTGGGGGTCCCTCACCGAGAGCACTAGCTGCTATTGGCAAGGATGCACAGCAGCTCTCCCGGCAGGTGGGGGCCATGGGGCCTCGTGACCGTACCTCAGTGTTAGGACCTGAGCTGCAGGCGCCCAACACAACCACGCCTAGATTCTTGAGCCACAGAGCCTGGACCGTAAATGTCTCACACTTCCTCACAGCAGTGCCAAGGATTCGTCCTCACGTGTGGGGCAGAGTTGGGTTCCACGTCCCCTGGCCCCACTTCAGCCTGCATGCCAGCTCACAAGGTCCAACTGTGAGTGCTGCCCTGCTTCTCACCAGGGGACATTGCTGTGGTAGCCAGAAAAAAGCCATAAAGGGAACATTCGTGCCATCCAAGCTGGAAAATGATACACTCATTTGCTCTCTGCAGGTGCCAGGGTACATTAGCACCAACTTGAGGACAACAAGAACCTGGCTTCTGAGACCCAGAAATCTGGAGTCAGACATCAGCAGGGCAGGGCGTGCTCCTCCAAAGACATGAGCAGGGCACTTCTTCCCTCCATTGCCACCCCCCTCAGCACAGTGTCCACCAGCTCCCCCCCATGTCTCTCTGGCCCTCTGTTTCCTTCACTCCTCTTGTAGGGACCCCAGGCCTTGGATAATTGTTAATTAATCAACTTAGTTACTTACATCTGCAAAGAGGCCATTTGCATGTTCTGAGGTGCAAGAGGACAAGGACCTGAGGAAGGAAACCCTCACCCCCACCATGCCCACCAGGGCTTGGTAACCTGTCCCCGGAGGACTGCGCCACAGTTGCTCCCAAATAAATCACCTGTTTACAAATCCTTGTCCCAGAGTCTGTTACGGAGGACTTCAATCCAAGTCAAAAAAGAGTCAGGACAGGCCAAACAACTAAGAGAAATAAAAAGCCAGGCATGGTGGTGCTTTCTTCTAATCTCAGCACTCAGGAAGCTGAGGCATGAGGATTGCTATGAGTTTGAAGCTGTCCTGTGTTATATAGTGAGCCCTTGTCTCAAAAAATTAAAGGGGACAGAGAGAAAGAATGTGGGAGTGTTTTAACCTGAGCAACAAGCAGGAGGCCCATCCTTTTTCCAGGAGAATGGATGCCTGTAGAAATTCTCAGGTCAGCAGAACGCACTCCTACTTGGACTGTAAATTAACGATGCCCCATCCCTCCTCTGCATGTCCTGTGGTTTCCCTGGGTCTTGACTGAATGCTTTTCTCCCCAGGCTGCCCTTTGACCACCCAGCCAATGGAAAGGAAGTGTCTGCTAGTGGAGTTTAGTTTCACACCACGAAGATAAACTCAAATTATAGTGGACCCCACAATCACATAAAAATGGGTGTCAGGCATTTTTTCCAATCAAAATCAAATAAATACATGAGAAATAAAAGCTGCAGTGATGCAATCGGAGATCAAAGATGGCAAATAAGAGCACAAGTTTCATCGCCCCTGACTTACCACTTACTCTCTGCTCGACGTCAGACATAGATGTTTCTAGAATCTTCTGCTTCCTTGTGAATGTGATAAAAAGCAAATAGGCTCCCAACTTAAAAAAAAAAAAACTTCAACATATTTAAAAATATGAAAACTTGTGTCTGGGAGATTGATTTTCAAGTTCCAAACTCAGATAGTGTAAAAACTAGAATTTTCATTGTTTTTTCCTATAACTGGGATGATTTTTCATGAAATCTTTTACCTTCAGGAAGGAGAATTCAATTTCAAGCAATGCAAGATTTTTTTTCTCCTCTCTCCCCAGGGATGCATCTGGGCTCTGATGGGCTGAGGAGGCTGTGATCTTGTGCTGGGAGTACTTCACACCCTGGATCCCCTGAGCCCCCTGCAGGGTGGAGTTGTTTCCTGGTCTGCCCAAACTACTCTGGCTGGGCTTGAGGGGGCCCAAAGGAGCTGGTTGAGGTATCCCCTACCCACAGTGTTCTGCATGCATCGAAACCCACAGCTACCCAGCTGTTAGAGAAGTCTTTGCTTAGGTTTTCATCTATGTCTGCCTTAACAGAAGCTAAACTATTACACAAAACATAAGATACATGTCTCATGAATACGAGTTGAACCACTGAAATTTGTATTTACTCCATGTACTTCTTTGGACACGACGTGATTGTCTTCCCTACAGCTTTGCTCTACAACAGGAGTCAGCAGAATGGCCTTAAGGAAGAAAGACATGAGCTGTATTTGTGTGAGATTTTCTGTATGTGCAATATTCTGAGTCTTGGCTACTTTCTCACTGCTGAGACACTATACCTGACACCTACCAATTACAGGAGGAGAGGTATATTTTGGCTCACAATCTGTAAAGGTTTCAGTCCAAGTTTGGCTGGCTCCAAGGCAGGGCGGCATGGCAGACAGGGCTGGCAGAGGAGAAACAGTCCATGGTAGGGCAGGCAGGAAGCAGCATGGGGTCAAGGGAGGAGGAGGGACATAGACCTTCCAGGCCACACCCCCGTGACCCTCCTCCTTCCACCAGGATCCACCTCCCAGCATCACATTCAGCTGGGAACCCATCAGTGGACTCACCCAGTGATGAAAATCCTGCCCCCACCATCCAGTCACCCCTGAGCCACCACCCCCACCCTTGTGAGCTTGTGAGGCTTTGAGGGACATCTGGATACAAGTCAGGACATTCAGGAACACCTTTGTGTGGAGAGCAAGATCCAGCAGGCTTCACAAGGTAGGAGGAAGGACAGTAGGTTTGGGGTGCCCGCGCCAGCTGGCCTTAGACTCGCAGAATGATACCCAGTACTTAAGGCCCCTCAGGAGACTTCATCTTTCCACTGCTGTCTTTAAGGGCACAGCGAGTCTGAATCTGACGGTCATGGCTTAGCTGTCACTCAAATGCCGATGTTTCCTCAAGTGTTGTGGAGGGCACCACCCAAGGCATTATGACCACTGAGTGGCATCAAGAACGAAGGCCTTATGGTCTGTCATAGCTAGATCTTGGAAACAGCCCAAATGCCCATCAATTGATGAGTGAATAAAGAAGATGTAGGGTTTCTTTATACAAGGGAGTAGTACCCAGACATAACGAAGATGAACTTGAGCCCTTTCTAGCTAAATGGATGCGCCTGGAGGCCATTCTCTTAAGAGATAAATAAGGAGGACAGACATGTGTAAATACCGCATTGTTTCTGTGGTGTGAGAAACTATAAATGTAACTACGGACCAAAATGTATAATAGATATTGTGACATAGGAAGACAATGATCAAACGGGAAGGGGAACTGAGGGGGAGCGAAGGGAGAAAGGAAGGAAGGGGAAAGAAAACACAAATGAGAAAAGAAGGGAAAATGGAAAGAAAGTTTTTGTAAATAAGGAGGAAATTAGGTGTTGCAGGGAGGGAAGGGAATGGGGAAAAAAAGAATCAAGATATGTCACCTACCCGGGCGTGGAGGCGCATACCTGATAACCCAGCACTCGGGAGGCTGAGGCAAGAGGACTGCCGTGACTTCAAGGCCAGCCTGGGCTGCATAAGATGTATGATGCTCAAGCACCAAGCCCCTGTGTGAATGTGATCGTTATGTACACCTGAAAGGTTCTAAAAACTTAATCAATTTTTTTAATAACTTTTTTTTTTTTGCGGTACTGGGGATCGAACTCAGGACCCTGCGCTTGCTAGGCAAGCACTTATTCCACTGAGCTATATCCCCAGCCCAGCTTAATCAATTTTTAAAAAGAAAGAAAAAGGAACAAAGGCCTTGCTTTGCCCGCTCTTTCTGGAGCTGCTCAGACTCAGGGAAGCTGGGTGAGTCTGGGGTCACTGCCTTCCTGTGTGGTTGCTGGTGGGGAAACAGCTCCTTGCCCAGCCCAGCCCCTCTCTCTGCTCCTGGCTGGCAGCAGGCATTAGGGCAGGAGCTCTGCTGCCTCTCCACCTCACTGCCGGGTGGTGGCCAGGTGCGCTTTCCCAGGTGCGCGTTCCCAGGTGGGCTCCGCCAGGTGCGCTCCGACAGGTGGGCTGCAGGCCAACAGCGGGTATGCAGGGAGCAGTGGGTGGAGCTTGTGGCTCTGTTCCCTCACCTGCACCCCATGAATGTCCCTCCAGCTGCCGTGTGTGGCATTTGGACAGGGCACACCCAGGCCTGGCCTAGCCAGCTCCCTCTAGCCCAGTCTGGATTAGTCTGCTCCTATCTTGGCAGGGGCCCTTGGCAAGGGGCGTAGCTTCCAATAACCCAGAAATTCTGGCAAAGAGCTGTGCAGAACAGGGGCTCAGATAATCCATTTCACAGCTGTGGAGCCAGCGCTGCCTGCCAAGAAGGGACTGTGAACTTGAGTGCGTGCTCACATCTCCTGAAGCAACATTAAAGTGTGAAAAGGAAGTGAAATCTGTTTTAATGTTTAATTAAATCCAATTTACCTAAACTGGTATCTTTTTGACATCTAATCAGTATCAAAATTTATGAATGAGCTGTTTCACTTTGTTTGTTGGAGACAGTCTTGCTGTATAGGGCAGGCTGTCCTTGAACTCACTTAACCCAGGATGGCCTTGAGCTCAACTGTGACCCTCCTGCCTCATCTTCCCAATTGCTAAGATTACAGTCGTGTGCCACCACGACCAGCCAGCTGTTTTGCATTTCCTTTTGCATTTTTGCACTACGCCTGTGAAATCCAGCAGTGAAACTCAGAGTGCGTCTCAGCCGCACAGCGTCTGGAGGCCGTACAAGTGTGAAATCTGTCACTGAGGAACCCACCGCCGTCACAGAGGGCTCCTTGGGCTGAAGGCGCCAGGAAGCAGCAGTGGGGATGAGTCCCTCCACCACCGAACTGGCCTGTGTTAAGGACAGCTGCATGAGAGGGGCACAGGTTCCTCTGAGAGCACTCTCTGAGGCTGAGGCATTGCCATCTCCAGACAACATGGAGGGAGGGCTACCAGTGAAGACTAGGGGTGGCTGGTGTCCCAGGCGACCCAGCAGCTGCCCGGGCCCCCCCGCCCCACCCACCACCACCTGCACGTAGCTCTGGTGACTCCCCTCCCGGCCTTCCTGCACACATGTCATCTCAGGCCCAGCCTACACCCACACTGGAGCAAGCTGGTGATGCCTGGCCAGGAGGAGGGAGGGCAGAGAGGCCGCTGCTTGTCACCCTTGTCTCTACCTCTGCTGTCCTGTGGGGACAGTTCTGTTGAGGGCGGGCCCCGCGAGTCTGATTTTCACATCTGGAAGCTGCATCTTTCCTGGGGCCTGGGCTTGGCCGGTTGTGAGGTTGGGTGCCAGGCTGTGAGGTGAGCGGGAGGGGACCGCACCCTCCTGATCCAGCTTCTTCTGCCCAATGTACAGTCCCTGTGCAGTGCCTCACACATGAGTCACCACAGCCCGTCATTCAGCAGCGGTTCTGCGGTGGTTCTAGTGCAGAGCCATCATTCAGGCCCCGCCACCTCCCCCTGCCTCTTGAGACTCCTGAACTATGTGGCCAGGCAGACTCGCTCTGCACTCCCAGCATGCAGCCCCTCTGCACGGCTGCCCAGAGCCCCATGGCCAGAGGGTGGCTGCACAGCCTCCTACACCACAGCTCCTGAGGCGGAGCAAGACAGCCAAGTGCACAGTGCACTGGAAGTGTGTGTGTGTCTTTGTGTATGTGTGTGTGTACGTGCATGTGTGTGTGTGTGCATGTGTGCATGTGCATGGGTGTACGCACACACACACACACGCACACTACTGGGATTAAACCCAGGACCTCTGCACCGAGCTACATCTCCACTCCTTTAATTTTTAATTTTCAGGCAGGTCGTGCTAAATCACTAAGTTGGCCAGGCTGGCCTTGAGCTAGCCTTCTGGAGTGCTGAGGTTACAGGTGTGTGTCACCTCCCCTGGCCACAGCCTGCCTTTCACGACTCAACCTCAGGGGACACTCACTGTCTTCTACTCATCAAAGGTCAGCCCTGTCCGAATGAGGAGCAAACTCTCGGCCCCCGTGGCACAGGCGGCGGTGCCACACATCTAAGAAGGACAAGGGCCCAGGGCCAAAAGGACACTCCCTGCCGGCGCCTGACTCAGACCAGAGGCAAGAGCATGTTTCAAGGCCCCAGTGAGGGCCTCTGTCATGGTGGCCACAGGACCCTGCGTGGAGGACTCTGCTAGATGAAGGACCCATCCTCCTCAGCTGTCCCGAACTGGGGATGCTGCATGTTCTAGGCATTGCCCGTAATGAGGTGTCTGTCTTCCAGCCGGCACTGCCTCCACATGCAGTGCTGCAGGGTGTTTAAGGCACCCGGGAGCCCGGGGAACTCATCTTCATTTGGAGAAATTTAAATGAAAAGCAGAGACGGCTAACACCACGGCAAGAACAGAGAGCAGAAGACAAAGACCCCCCCTCCCGCCCGCTCTCATATCAGCTGAGCTGTGTGAAGATCACTGTCTCCTACTGGTCCAAGGAGCGCATCTCCCTTCTCCATGACCAGAGCAAGCGGTGCCTGGATTTGTTCCCTCCCAGGAGGGGGTGCTGGCACCTGGCAAGAGAAAGGCAGGGGGAGAAGCACGCTAATGAGGAGCAGAGCTCCGGGCCGGGTTCTCCCAGCCAATTCCACCCACTGATCTGTTACTGACCAGCCAGGAAGAAACACAAAGCATCTCAGACGTCTGCAAGACACTTGGGAGGGCGCAGTGCGAGCAGCCCACACCTACCATCCCCAGGCCAGTGGTAATTTCTACCAGTTATTCCCTGAGGAGAGTGAAGACTAACAGTCACCAGCTCGGGGCATGCTGAAAATGCGGACAGCCTCTCCAGGAGGTGTGCGAGGAGCTGTGGGGAGAAAGGCAGGAAACAGGAACATCTGAGGGAAAGGGAGAGAGACCAGGAAACTGTCACTGTCACTGCAAAGCAGCTATGCCTAGGAACAAGCATAGGAAAGGAAACAACCAGATAACCAGTGCTCTTGAAACCGAAAAGACAAAAGCTGGGAGTGGAGCTGTCCTTCTGTAATCTCAGCACTCAGGAGGCTGAGGCAAGAGGACTGCCAGGAGTTTGAGGCCAGGGAGGGCTACCAGCTTCTCGTGAAGATGAGCAGTGGCTTGTGTCCCAGGTGATCCACCGGCCTGTAAGGCAATATAGTGAGTTCAACGCCAGCCCAGACTACAAAGTGAGACTATCTCAAACAAGAAACAAAACACAACTGATATTAAACAATTAAATTAAATGACTAGAAGCTAGAATAATTTTCCCAAAATCTAGGCCAAGATGAAACCATGAGGAGCTCACAAAGAAGACTTTAGAGAGAACAGATGGAAAAACATATTAAAGAAATAATAGAAGAAAAGTTTCCATACTGTAGAGATGTTGGACTTAGACCAAGAAAGGTCACATAGCACAATTTAAAAACCCTCTCTTAACTCACTGTTGGCCCACTCAGGGGAGAAGCAAAGGGTATTTCCACGGGTGAGGTCCCCAGATGAAGAGCACTCATGTGCAAGACACCGGCAACAGCAGCAAGCAGCACGGAGCAGAGCAGGCAGGAGCCCAGCAGTGCAAGCCGCCTGTGTCTTCACTGTATAATTCCTTTGCAGGTTGTTGTCACATAGTTACATTCTTGATAGTGCTGGAACCAGCACACACCTGTTCACCTGTGCTAAGTCATGGTTACATAACTGTGTCCCGCCATACACCTGTGCTAGACAGTAGGGTCACATCCTCAGGGGTCCTTAGACACCCCTGGAGCTTTGAAGCAGTGAGTGCTTCCCCACACACATCCTCATGAAATGTAAGAACTATAAAAGGAATATCTTAAAAGCTCTAAAGGGAGAGCAAAACTCATCTGAAAGTAATTAAGAATCAGATTTGGATCCAACTTGTGCTGAGCAGCATTCACTGCTTAGAAAAAGAGTGGGAGGAACAATTCGTTCCAAATTGTCAGTAAAAATCACACTGGGACCAGACATCTGATACCAGGCAGGGTCACACAAGGGGGAGGCAAGAGGAGGGCGTTTTCAGGCACGAAAAGATGAGCCCAAAATCCTGTCCTTTTTTCGGACAGGTTGCTTGTGGATCAACACAAGGACGGAACCCTGAAGAAGACACGGCCTCCAGAGGCCAAGGGCTCAACCACATTCCCAAGGGATGGGACAGCAAGGGTCGCCTGTGTCTATCTGAGGCAAGATGCCATCGTCTCCCAAGGAGCGTAGTGTGACTGAGGAGCCGGACAAGGGGCTCCTTTCCGGAGCCAGGGTGAGGAAAGAACTGAAGGTTCCCCTCAGCAGCAGCAAGCATCTGTCTCACCTCTGGGTGGTGGGAAAATGGTGGGAGAAGTCTGGAGCAGGAAGTCACGGAGCCAGGGTGAGGAAAGAACTGAAGGTTCCCCTCAGCAGCAGCAAGCATCTGTCTCGCCTCTGGGTGGTGGGAAAATGGTGGGAGAAGTCTGGAGCAGGAAGTCACAGCGCTGCCCATCAGCCTGGGGTTCTCTTGCTCAACTCAGAGGGAAACCAGGAGTCAGCCGAGTGCAGCTCTGCTGGGAGCCCTGATGTCACCAGGTGATGACAGTGGATGTAGCCAGCTGCTGGCCATCACCATCCAATACCAGCTTGTGCTGCACACTGTAGCCGGTGCTGCCAGGTGCCAGGACCCTGCCACTGATCTTTGCTGGCCATATCCACTTTCTGTAGCTCTTCAGTGGTAACAGTTCTGTTTATTCACCCTGTCCACACTGCTCAGGATAAAACCCCAAGGACACACACAGGACTTTGGAGCCCACACCACCGGAAAAATAAATCAGCAGCAGGTTTCTGGGGATGCCAAAGCAAGTGTGTTTTAACAGCACCTGTGCCACAGCCCCAAAAGTTAGTCCAGTCCTGGGGCCGGTGGGGCCCTGTACAGAGGAGAATCTGGCCAGTGCTCCTATGTAGCAGTGCCAGCTTCAGTGAGGGTAAGGGCAGGAAGAAGGGAATCTTCTGGAAGCCTTGCCATGCATGTCGGGTGCCGAATGAGAGGCCCAGATCCTGCCCTTCCTGCTCTCAGCAGCCCAGGGTGCTGCTCTGCATCTTGGGAAGAGGTGGGGGAGCACCACACTGCCCACCTGGCTGTATTCATTTTGGAGTGGACACTCGCAACCCCAAGGGAGGACACTGAAACACACTGTTCCAGGGCACCAGGGTTCCGCAGGGAGAGGACAGGGGAGCAAGCAACAGGGTAGACAATGCCAGCCCCTCGTGGCCAGCACAGAGACAAAGGAGAGGCCAGGGTTTCCCATCTGTCTCGGGAGCCTCAGCTCGGCTCAGGGACCCATGGTCTCCTTTTGGAAGCACGGGTCCCTCATCTTTTGTGTGCTGAGACGCAGTGACCGTGATTTAGTGGTCGACACAGGTGCCATTTACTTTTTTTTTTTTTGTCTTTTTGAGATGGTCTCACTACACAGTTTAGGCTGGCCTTGAGATCACTTTGTAGCCCAGGCTGGTTTCAAACTCACGATGATCCTCCTGCCTCAGCTGCCTGAGTTGTGGGATCACAGGCATGTGTCACCACGCCCTGCAATTTACTTTAGAGTGGAAATTTGTATTCTAGGACTATGACGGTGAAGAAAAGTTTAACCCACACAATCTCGTGTTCATTGTATATTCACTTCCACCCGTCAGGGTGGAAGTGAATCAGCTCAGAGCTAGGGCAGAGCCTGGGGTCAGGGTGTCAGGCAATGAGTCCTGCTGATGTGACAAAAGGGAGGAGATGGATACCCCAGGGGCATGAACATTTCTGCCTGTCACCAGGACATCACAAGATAAAATGTAACACTGATGGGTCAAGAAGTAGCGATTACAAAGTGTTGTTTAAATGTATATAGCAACTAGCTACAGAATTAAAAATAATTGCACAGCCATCAACAGTTGAAAGAGAAACTGGGAAGGGCGCAGGGGTTAACACAATGTGACATCCTGCATGGCTGAGAATTTTAAGGTGATAAAAACTCAAAGTAAGCCAGGCGTGGAGATGCACTCCTATAATCCCAGCATTCAGGAGGCTGAGGCAGGAGGATTGTCTCAAATCTGAGACCGGTCTGGACTACACAGTGACCGTTTCTCAAAAAAAAGGGGGAAAAGAAAAGGATATATGTATATGTCAGCATATTAACAGAAAAAGCAAAAACCTTGGCAATTGGGGGTGAGTCCCCTCTGTGTGGGACTGAGTCACTGACATGCCCTTTTCTGTGCTTTTGTGTATTTTCTAAATTCACTCATGAATGTGGGTTGCTCACAGAATCAGAAAAATAGTTTTGAAATTGCCTGGAGCAGCCTGGTGCCATGAGCTGTTGCATTATTTTGTCGAAGGTATTTTCCACTCCTTGCAGATCCTTATGAAGACACCAGGAGCTCCTGCCCCAGCTGTGGCTGGTGTGACCATCTCAGGTGGGCTGGGGATGGGACACCGACAACCAGACTGGTCCAATCTGAAATAAACATGTGTGTTTCAGCTGGCAGGGCTAGAAAACTAGTACCCAGGAAGCTGTGGTCCATGAGCCTGCACCTCTGTCTCCACCCCCGGCGTGGGAGTCACAGGAGCCAGGGCATCTCTGTCCCAAGTTCAAGCCAGCATTGCATCATGCTGCCAGCCACCTGCAGCTCCGTGAGGCAGGGCTGGCCTCGAGGGTCTGGGGCACCATTTCTCAGCAGAGTAAGCCGGGGGTAGTGAGGGGCCAGGTTGAGGCTGGTGCGCAGGCAGCCAGGTGAGAAGAGGAGGGATGTGGGGAACTGAGAGACTGGTCCAACTGGACCCTCCACTGGTAGCCATGGCAACCAAAGCACATCCTTTTGGGAGAAGCAGCACTCACTGATACCTGCTTCAGGTCAGAGGAGGTGGGACGTGATGTCTGCCTGAGAATCCGTAGAGAAACAAGAGACACAGCCACATCTGGAGAGATACAGTGCGCGGCGGGTCCAGGGCCAGCCGATCTCCTCCTCGCACCGTCTCACAGGCAGAGCAGCTCCCACGCAGTTAATACACAAGGCTCGAGGTAGGCTTGTGGAGGAGGCTACCTGTAGTCAGGGGTGGGAGATATATGAAGCCATCTGAGCAGCACAGCGCCGGCAGGTCCCATTGCAGGTAAGGGCCTGGAGCTCACCACCCTGCCCTGCTTGGAGGCCAAGGGTCTCTGCGTTGGAAGGTGGGAAGTCTGCCCTGGAGGGCAGGAGTCTGGGTCAGACTTCCAAGGCGATGGGGAGGACTGGAGTGGCTCCAGAGAAACACGGCATGCCTTCCCTCTTTTTTCCCTTTTTTATTCTGTTCAGGCCCTTCGGTCACTGCCGCTCACATCCAGGGCGGGTCTTCTGTCTTCTGTGAATCTCGTCAGCCACATCAGAGCCATGCTGATCTGATCAGTTGGGTATTTCTTACTTGAGTTGACAACAATGAACTGTCATAGCCCAGCGCTTGTCAGCCGGACAGTCACACACATTTCCCTGGTCTCCAGATCCAGGGTTCATACTCACACCTGCTGTGGTACAGCTGCCCTAGTGCAAACACCTAACACCATTTCCTCCCAGAAAGAGGGCAAGTTGTCTCCAGGTGACGCTTTCTCCTAACGCTTCAAACCTTGAACATCATAACAAATTAATAACAGTCTATTGACATTACGTTACATAGGAAGCATATCAGGAAAACACAGGACAATTACTGTCCTTGTTTCTGTAGCTGGTCACTGGGTTGTAGCTGTTGTTTCTCCATTGATCAATAAATGGATGAACCAAATGTGCTCTGTGTACACAAGGGAACATTACTCAACCATGAAAAGGAACAAATTCTGATAAGATCCTGCAAGGGTGACCCTGTAAATATCGCAGTGAGGGAAAAGAAAGCAGCAGAAGAGTCACATACTGGGTGGCGCCTTCATGTGAGACACACAGAGCAGCCAAACCCAGGTCACCAGTGAAGTTGGAGGGCACAGGAACCTCCCTGAGTGACGACAGTGTCCTGTGAAGGCCTGGGGTCGCCACATCCCTCTGGAGACATAAGGTCACTGAATCGTACAGATCTCACAAAACAAAGTCCGGCGGGTGCAAGCACTCACAGCTGAGTGTCCTCCAGCAGCTTGAAGTTGGCCTTCACCTCTGTTTGCTCAGCGGGGAACCAGGAATGCTGCCCACCATGAATGGCACTGGGAAGAATTTCTCTGGGAAGATTTTACTTTCACTTATTCATTACTATTGATCCGAGTTGGCAGTACACAATGATCCCACTCCCCGTGCGTGGCTGGCACCTGTACATGACCCATCTTATTTCCCTTTCCTCCTCCCCTCCCCTCTCTCGTCTCCCAGTCCTCTTCCCATCTGAGAAGGATCCACCTCCCTACTTCCCATTATCTACCTTTTGTTTTCATCTTTATTTATACTCTGGGCTTCTCATATAAGAGAAATGTTCGCGGTGTGTTGTATTTATTGGGTGTCGTATTTACTTCATTTAACAGGATGGTCTCAGGGTGCACCCATTTCCCTACAAATCACTCGTTTGTCTTGCTTCATGGCAGACTAGTACTCCACTGTGTGTGAACACTGCATTTCCTTTATCCCTTCATCTGTTGATGGGCAGACAGGCTGCTTCTGAAATTGAGCTGTTGTGCATTGCGCTGCTATGAACACAGGGCTAGGGGGGTGGGGGGTGCATGCATCACTGTGATGTGATACCTTTAACTCTTTTGGGAGGACACCTAGAAGGGGAGCAGCCAGGTTGAAGAGAATTTCTAGATTTAGTTTTCTGAGGACTCTGTACTGATTCCCACAGTGCTTGTATAAGTTTACATCCTGCCAGCAGTGCAGACGGCTCCTTTCCCTGCAGCCTCGCCAGCTTGTTATTGATAGATGTCTTGATGTCAGGGGGAAGCCCAGTGCTGTTGTGATTTGCCTTCCTGCGATGGCCAGCGGTGCTGAGCGTTTCTCCAGGTATTTATCGGCGCTTGCACTTCTCCTGAGAAGCTGCTCTTCATTCTCACTTCCCGTGTGTCTCCTGGGTCTTCCATTCGGGGGCATCTGATTGTTTTGAGTTCTTTATAAGTTCTCAATGTTCCTACTCTGTCTGAGGAATGGCATGATGCAAAAGGAAAGGGCGTGAAGCAAAGGAGAGAGCAGCTGGGATTTGGGTGTGGCCAGACCCTAGTGCTCATGCAAGGCCCCGGCTGTCAAACCTGCTGGCCCAGCAGCCCCTGGCTTTGTTACTCCGCTCTTGGGCGGGCAGGAAGGTGACCATCAGGAGGCTTCAAGACCTCTGTTTCTCCAACCGCTCACAAAAGACCTGGGACCGAATCTCTCTGGGTTACCGCCTGGCCCAGCATCTATCTCCAGAGCCGAGGGAAGCCTTGTGGACCAAAGCAGGGATGGGCTATTCCTCACATTCTTTTTTGTTTCCAAAGAGAGAGAAGGAACTCCGACGTGGTGACTCATGCCTCTGATCCCAGCATTTGGGAGGCCAGTCTGCATGAGTTTAGGGTCCTTGAGAGTTTGAGACGAGTCTGGGCTACACACTGAGTTCAAGGCCAGCCTGCACTATAAAAGTAGACCCTGTTTTAAAAAATGAACAAAAATTTAAATAAAAAATAATGGCCAACCTTACCGTTTATTAAAAGGGATATGGTGGGCACGATGGTTCATGCTTATAATCCCAGGATTCAGGAGGCTGAGCCAGGTGGATCACCACAAGTTCAAGGCCAGCCTGGGTTACCTAGCGAGTTTGCTTTTTGAACAGTTCATGGCTATATCTCAATAAGCATATATCCTTGGTTTAGAAGAAATGGAGATTATGCCAAAGCCACATCTACGGGAGAAGCCTTTACTGGACTGTGAGAGCAGACATGGGAGGGTACACAGCCTCAGTGACTGGGGCCACTGTGCTTGCAGGCACTAGCTGGGCTGGGGCTAGGTTGTCGTTAACCTGTCCTAGAGTCACAGCTCTGGTGTCCTCCAGGCCATGGGATGACATCTCTGTCTGAGGGAGTCTCAGTAGAGTGGGCTCCGCCCATCCTGGAATCCAAGCAACCACAGGCTGCAGACAGCAGCGGGAGCTGCTGTCATAGCTGTGTGTCCCTGTGACCCTGGCTTGGTGCCCCTGGTCTCCAAGGCAGGAGGTCCTGCCAGCACAGGGCTGATTCCCAGTCCTTCCAGCCCCAAGAGCCGAACACACCATCAGAGCTGACCTGGGTTACAGCAGCAAAGGACACAAAGTCAGGGTGCAGTCTTGCTCTGCTCATAGTGACCTGTGGGAACCTGTCACCTGAGGGAAGTCACGGCTCCCAGCGAATGTGGCTTCCAAGTCCCGACTGTCCCAGAAGCAGAAAATCCCGCTGCTCACAGGTGAGGGCCAGGGTTCCACCTGCCCCAGCCTGGGGTGGCCCCAGCAATGTGGCTCCTGTATCGGGTAGAGGTCACAGTGAGGACCTGGGGTTGACTGAAGGTGGCAGGGAACAGCTAAGGGCATAGGACACCTGTTGCTGTACTTTTGTGTAAAAATGCTCTGAAACACACAATTTCTAAGTCAGAGGCCCTGCAGACAGGTGACTGTTGATGTCAGTGCGGAAGATGAGGTGAGCATAGCCCTGCTTTTCACTCTGCCTCTGTGTGGGTGGGGAAAATCTGGTTGTAAACAGACTTTTTAAAGTACTGAGCCCGGTGTAGTGGCACATTCCAGTAATTCCAGCACTCGGGAGACTGAGGTGGGAGGAGCACAATGAGTTTGAGACCGCCTAGGCCACATAGTGAGTTCAAGGAAGTCTGAACTGCATAGTGAGATCCTGTCTCAAAAAAAAAAGGAAGAAGGAAGGAAGGAGGGAGGGAGAGAGAAGGAGGAAGGAAGGAAGGAAGGAAGGGAGGAAGGGAGGAGAGCTGGACTGAAAGGTTCCATCTACACAAATGCCAAGACAGGCAAAACCACAGAGACAGAGCCTAGATTCCTGGTACCTGAAGCCAGGGGAGGGAAAGACTGCATGGCTGCTGGGGGAGACGAGCAGGGAAAATCTGCCAAGGTTAGCTGATGGCTGACAACACTCCCGCATGTATTCCAGAACCCCAGAGTTGTGCTCTGCTGTAGCCGCGTGTGGTCTCCAGCACACCCGCTGGCCCAAGGCAGGAGGCTTCCTCTCAAAGGTAACTGGCTGAGGAGGAGTTTGCTCTGCGTCTAATGATAGCTCACTGCCCATGGGCACATGGTGATGAGTCCAGGCTGTCTTCACCAGGCACATGGTGCCCGAGGAAATACCAGCTGTGGGTCAGGTTCTGGAAGACTTGAGCCTGACCCAGAGCCACTTCTACCTCTTCTTGGGCCAAAGCAAATCCAAAGCAGCTCCCAGTCAGCTGCATTGAGTGCTTTTAACAGCTTTATTGAGCCAAATTGCTGTTCCCCCAGTTCACCTCCTCTGTGCACACTTGGACTGCTCTGAGTGTGTTCAGTGCACTTGTGGCCCTCTGTGTCTGTCTTTGCACTTCCTCAGCCTCTGAAAGAAGCCTCTTTCTCTGGAAGGGGCTGCCCCTTCCTGGAGGAGCACAGTAGAGGGCTGGGCGTTTCCATCCCCCAGTGAAGCAGGAGTCTGTAGGGAGCAGCTAAAGCTGGAAGTACTTCAGTTCTGAGAAAAACACCTTGCTTGAGACAATTCCAGTCATTAGTTGCTAGGCAACCCTGTGACTGGTGATACTTTGTCAAAAGTATAAATAAACACCCCTACAGCAGCTGTGCAGTTCCTCTGCTCTCCTCAGGGGAGAGGGCAACACCTGACCTAAGCTTTGTCTTTTGTTTTATCCTGGAGAGCTGCTCACGTCACAGCAGGAGTGTCCAAGCTGAGCAAGCTGAGCCCCTTCTCTCTGGCTTCAGTGGTCCTATCTGGGTCAGGACACAATTCTGGGCCATGGCAGGCAAGGGCCATTTGCTGGCATCTGCAAAAATTAACTCCTCATCAGAGAGCTGCAGGAGTGTGTGATTTTTGTTTCCAGTGCCATCTGCAGAACCACTGGGGTTTCCTGAGCCAGGTGGTGGCCCCCAAAATGCATATCTGCCCAGAGCCCTATGATAAGGGTTTCGTTGGAATGTGGTCTCTGAGGAATCACAGCGAGGCCTCCAGGAGGTGGAAGTGCAGACCAGGAGAGCCTGAGCTCAGTGATGGGGCCAGAGCCAAGGGACGGGAGTGCGGCCGTAGCCAGCTGTGGAGCCAAGGTTTCCACTTCGAGCTTCTGGAGCTGAGTAAGATCCAGGTTCTGTCATTTCATCAGTATTTATGGTACTTTGGTACCATGGCCCTAAAAAATAATACGGCATGGGGTTTATTTGAAAAATAGTCAGCTTCTTCACAAGAAATCACAGGAGGGTCTGCAGGAGGAAGGTGGCTCCTGCGTGGAAAGAGACAAAGGCTGGGGGCAGAGGGGACTGGAGGTGTCTGGGACAGAGCGGAGACAGCCAGGTGCTGGCCTGGCTTTCTAAAGTGAGGGTGGGAGACAGTGAGGAGAGAGGGGACCACAGGATGTGTGTAGATCATGGCCCCAGCTGATTGTGGGGCACAGGCAGGACTCAGGAGAGGGCAGACCATGAGACCCTGGCCAACTCCTGGGCACAAGCGGGCCATTGGATGAGCCATGGCCTCAGAAGGCAGCTGGCTTCAGCCCACACAGACCATGGCCCTGTTTCCAGCTGTGTCCACACTGCCTGCTGTGCGAATGTGTTCTGATGTTGAAATTCCTCAGCCAGTGGAATGGCTCTCCGCAGAAATCCTGCCCATGAAGAATCCTTACAGACAGGTGCCAGACTCACTTTTAGATGACCCCGGTGATGGTGGCAGACTCACTTTTAGATGACCCCGGTGATGGTGGAGACAGCTCAGGGTCAGACTGTGAGCTCAGGTCCCTGCTCCCGTCCCCACTCAGCCCAAGCTCAGCTCCCTCCCTCCTGAACATCTCGCTTCCTTGCAGGCAGAGGTGACCTCTGTCGCTGTGACTAAAGGGAAAGCAGCCAGCTCTCCCCTGAGCTGAGCCTCTTTATCATAGGAAAGGGAATAAATGATTCCTCATTTTAAAGGATTACAGGCTGCTGATGGCGGCTTTCCGCAGTGAGGAGCGCATAAAAGTTTCTGAAGGATGGAAGGGATAACTTGAGGTCGGTGCACAGGGAAGCAATTCTCTTTTTATTAAGAGCAGTTTGGTTTGAGGTGACAAAAAATGTTCTCAACACGGGGCTGAGCCTTTCCTCAAGGACACAGACGTCTCACTGGGTGGCAAGGACTCACCCACACGCAGCTTTGCTACTGTAAGTTTGGCTCACATGCACACAGGGCCACACACAGACAGGCAAGCACATACTGCATGTACACATGACACACACGCAGACACAGACATGTTCAGATGCATGCACACAAGTCCTTATGTGAGCACACATACACACCTACACACACAAGTACACTCACAGAGACATGGGTGCCAGCACCACCCCACATCCTCATGTCACAGCAGCTGCAGCAGGCGGGCCCTGACCACAGGCCACGCCTGCCTGGAACAAGGGGTTTGGGACGGGCCCCATTTGTGGGGGCCCATTGAAGCCTGCCGGGGCTGGGGTACCCACTCAGCCTCGGGTGACTAAGGCCAACGTGACTGTGCCCTCCCCGCTTCCCTGTCGTTCTCTCTTTACTGTGACAGAGCCCTCTTGGGCTTGGTTTTCTGTTTATGAGGTGAAATCTACATAAACCTAAAGTGAACCCATTAAAGTCATGACTCAGGGGTATGTAGGACACTCACATACGTGAAGCCACTGCCTCACTCCTTTCAACCATCTGTGACCTCCAAAGAGAACCGTGCACCTGGGATGCATGCCCTGTCCCTCACCCTGGAGCCCCCTCCTGCCTCCTGCAGTGTGAGTGTTCCAGGCGTGGCCTGTCAGCAGAGCCAGGCAAGATGCTGCCATCTGCTCCTGCCCAGCCGAGAGGGCTCGAGCCACCCACACTGCAATAGCTGTCGGGCTTCCTCTTCATGGCTGTGTAATACTCCTCCACGTGGGTATAGGGAACCTTGTTGGTCTCACATTATACCTCAGATGGAAACAGTGGTGGGTATGAGAAAAATAAAGACAAGAGACAAGACCTGTTTCAGGTGGAGTTATCTCTTACCTGATGGGAAGAGGACTGACTTCAACAGCAGGGGCGTTTATTTTACACACCAAACTTGCAAAGTTATGGGGGTAATGTTGCCCAGCAACTACAGACTGTAATTGTCCAGGCAGGATGCTTTTCTCAATACTGAGGTGGCTTGACCTCCTGAGGCACTCTGGCTCTGTCCTGCCCTCACGCGTACAACCAATATCTAGTTGCGGTGGCTCCCAGCAGCGGGCATGCTGTTCACCCATGGGCGACTGGGCTGCTTCTGCCTTTGCTCTTGCTGGAATGACTCTGTAAACCCTGATATACAGGCATCGGTCTGAGTTGCTGGCTTTTAGTTTTCTGGAGTATAAAGGTAGATGTGGAATCGCTGGGTTAGAGGGTAATCTTGCATGACTGAGGGCCTGGCAAACTGTTTTGGCCTTCTTTCATCAGAAAGTTTTTAGAATTACATGTAACAAATACAGAAAGCAGAAAGTATTAAGAAATTACCGATGTGTTATCAAATGGTAACTTATGTAAGTTACTGTGTTTAGGTATAATGCATAAATTATTATACAGTGAGTACCTGGTAAGCAGCCCCTGCACGCATCCACACACACAATTACAACCTCCACCTCCCCGTGAGACTGTTGTTGTCCTTCAGGACGATGATCTCACACACAGAGCCGCTGCAGAAGCATTTACATTTCACAGTGAAGCGCGGTCAAGGGGTTGCTCTTTGGAAGCAGCTTGGATCGTTTTGGGACCTTGTTTCTTAGGTGTGGTTGGACAGAGTGAAGCAGTGTCGGCTCTGTCCTCAGAAGAGAACTTCCAAACGGCCACGCGACGCACGCTTTCAGTCTGGTGCTTCTATTAAAGCGTCTATTATTGCAATCAGGGTTTAAATTTGCTCATCAATTCCTAAAATCAAACATAAGTTTGAGAAGCTCTTCCGGGTACAGAGGAAATCTCTAACAGTGTTGCGAAGGCCATCATACATTTGGTTACAAATTCAGCATTGAAGATAAAGTCAGCATCTGCTTTTGCGGTAGCAATACACACATGCATTTGAGGGAGCATAGTGCCAAGTCGTGCTTGGGAGCAGGGGGTTATTAATTTAAGGAGTTTAGGCAGCAGAATTCACCCAGTTTGATCACGCAGCTGACAGCTCATCATTGGGTCCTGCAGGCTGCACAGTCCAGCAAGGCAAACAGTGTGGTGTGGGTGGACCCCAGGTCCCTGCCACCTGCCGCCTGTCCGTGTGGGTCTGTCCCGGTGAGCACGGGCCAGACAGTGAGCACAGGCTGTGTGGTCATCCCACCCCACTTGCTCACAGAGAGAGCACAGCAAACAGGAGGAGTGTCCCTCCTGACTCACGGTCCAGAGGTCTCCTTGCCCACGTCCCTTTCCTGGTCTCCACTCCATCTCTTTCCAGCCCCTGGCTCTGGGGAAAGCCAGCTGCCGTGTTACGATGTCACTGTGCAGAAGTAAGCCAAGCAAGCGCTTCCTGGGTGAGCCTGTGCTGGCCACCTTCCCGACAGCTGTGTCCAGCTGCATGGGACTGTCACCCAATGAGGGACTGTGCCAGAGAATGTGGACCCCTGGCCCGCAAGATGTGGGACATTACACACATTTTTATACATCATACATTGTTTTAGGCAGCTTTGTTTTGGGGGTCATTTCTCTTACACAGACAAGTTCTAATTGCAGAAGTTTGGATCTACTCTATGTCCATAAGCACATGTGAAATGAGTGGGCTTCAAATTGCTCACCAAGGTTGAGCTGGTGTGGAAAATTCCCAGGAGCAGCATGCCTGTCTTGTTCCTTCTGTAGCAGGATTTTAGGAACGTGCGTGACTTTGAAGAGACTTCGGAAGTGCGCCTAAGTGTCCTAGCACGTTGTTGAGCTATTTCCGATGACTGCACTCGCTCCCAATCAGATGCAAGCCTTTAATCAGGGCTCCCAATCAGATGCAAGCCTTTATTCAGGGCTCCCAATCAGATGCAAACCTTTAATCAGGGCATCCAAACAATGGAGCATCACAAATGTTGGCTTTTGGAAGCTTTTAGCAAATTGCAATCGTTAAAAGAAGCAGAAAAGCAATAATGAAAAGGAAAAAAAAGCAGAAAGCAGACAGATATTGAAACACATCCCCGGAGGAGCTCAGGAGGGATGGAACAAATTAAACAACGAGAGGGCGAAGCAACTGGTAGGATTTCATTCTGAAGCTGCAGGGTTGTGCTTTGCGAATCCTGGCCAGGAGGGAGAGGCTATGGGGGCAGCTCCTGTATTTAATTAGATAAATCTGTATTCTGTGTTGAAATGGAAGGAAATTGTGACAGCTTAGAGTTTTGCTGCATCTACATTTGGCCAAACATATCAAAACAGATGACAGCCATTCAAAAGGTTTTGTGTTGCAAAGGACATTTGTCAAAGGTCCTCTGTGTGGAAGCCAGAAGGACTTTGTGAAAATGTTTGCACTGAATATTTTATTACTAACTTAAATGTTTAAAGAGTTAATAAAAGGGGATCACCTTTGTGCTGCGGCTTTGGTTCTGAGCTTCTATTAGGTAGATTATACTGAAGAAATATATTACTCCAGCCAGGGATATAGCTCACAGCACAGTGCCTGCCTGGCAAGTGCAAGGTCCTGAGTTCGATTCCTGGTACCAAAAAAATTAAAATTAAAATTAAATAAGTAAATAAAAGTATTAGTCGGAAGCCGGCAGCAGTGTGGAAGTGCAGACATTTGTGACTAAGAGGCTGATGAAAGGGTACACTTCTGTCACAGACAATGGTACTCCTCACACTATGTTCAAATTAATGAAAATATCAATATGAAATACAACAATATAAAGCATCTGCATGACCATGCCAGGATGGAGAATCTCCTAAAAAGGCAAATGAAGAGACATGGGAGAAGGTTGGCCCGAAGGAGGAGGTGGAGTAAATGAGGAGACACGGGTCACCTTTCTTTTTTGTTCTGTTTGTTTGAGACGGGGTCTTGCTAGGCAGCTCAGACTTGGCCTTGAGCTCACTTTGCAGCCCAGGCTGGTCTCAAACTCAGAGCAATCTTCCTGCCTCAGCCTCCTGAGTGCTGGGATTATAGGCGTGCACCACCAGGCCCAGCTAAACTTCCTTTCTTTAGGATGAAATCTAAGGGTGGAGACCAGAGCAGCACTATATTTGATGCTGTATATCAAAGATTTTAGCATCTTACTATCAAAAAATACATACATACATACATACATACATACATAAGGAACCTAGGGAGGCATGTGCTCACCCATAGTAGTCACTTCACCGGACACACATTCACACCCTGAATCCACCCACACAAAACACGGTGTTATCCATCCTCAGAAATAATCTGGCGAGCTCATGAAGTTTTCGGGGCAGAACAAGCCTGTGGTGGGTGGACACTGAACTCCTATGTCCACCACAGCCAGCATCAGGGAATTGAGGTGAGGGCTCCTCAGAGAGCCAGAGCAGAAGGGCAGCAGGGATTGCAGTTGATGCAGCTGGGGGGGTGGGGGGGCGTGCCAAGGCCCATGGGATCCGTGGCACATTGTTCCACGGGAGCCACCGTGACAGGAGCAATGGCATACATGTGGCACTGTCACAGCGAGCCATAGGTGGGTCTGGGCTCTTAGCCTGCAGTCACTCCTTTAACCCTCACTGGCCCCAAGGGACAGGGACGAGGGTCCTTTCAGGGGTCTGCTTCAGTGGCAGTGGGGCTGCCTCCTAAGGAGTGTATCTCTGGAGGACCAGTGTTCTGCCTTCTACTGTCCAGTTCCAGAGTCACTGTGGAGGTCCGAGTGCAGCTAGAGAGACGCAGCTACTCAGGACACAACTCACTGTTGGCTCCAGGCCTGTGTGAGCCAAGGGACCAGGCAGAGCCATCCTGTGAAGGCTTCTTAGCAGGGACACCTTGCGCACACAGCTGAAGGAGCTGGTTCGGCTCTCACCCCAGGGCAAAGCAAGAGCCCCGGAGGTACTACAGGATGTAGCACATTGAGACAACTCCATGAGCTGCTTGCTACCGAAAACAGCTGGAGTCAAAGGTGCCCTCTCGCCCCCTGGAGCCCAGGCACAGCTCTGCCCAGAGCAGAACCCTAAGGCTGGGAGGAACACACGACAGCTAAGGACATTAGCTGAACCGCACACAGGACACTGAGGTGAGCTGGGAGGGGGATACGTGGGGTACTTCTATGTCTGCAAAATTCAAATGCACTTAAAATAACATCTAGGGATCCAGATGGATGTTGGGTGAAGCAGGGAGGAAAAGGGGAAACATGTCTACAAGGGAGGGCTGCAGCAGGCTTTGAGGGCCTCATCTTCCTCTAAGAGCCGGGGTCAAGACAGCTCGTCTTATACTTCCTCATACGATGTCTGCCTTTTATATATTCTTAAATAGGAAACTCTGTATAAATTGTGTGATTAAAAAGGAAGGGCCTTCCAGGTACAGGAGATGTACGTGCACAGGTCTGAAGCACTAGGAACGTGAGTGACTGCGACTGCAGCCGGCGCGTCTGGGTGTGACCGGAGCCCAGCCACCTCCGTCTCGTCTCCGACTCTGTCTCTTCACCCGCTCCCCTGGCACGTGGGCGAGGGAGGAGTGGCCCTTCGCTCTTCTCTCAGGCCTTGGGCATGGTGGCTTCCAGAGGGGAAAGCAAAAAGCAGACAAAGGTAGTGCTCACCACAGGCAGGGGTGTGTGTGCGCATGCATGAGTGTATGGACACGAGTGCACGCCTCTGCACGGGGCAGGGGTGTATGCACGGGCAGCGTGCATGTGGCTTCGCATGTGTACAAGTGCACAAATGAACATGCGTGTGCACAGGTATGGATGAGTGTATGTGTACATGCACATGTGTGTTTGTGCGTGTAACAAGGCTGGCAGTTGCTAGGTTTTCCCATCAGCAGGGCCCACTTCCTGCAGAATCTGTGGATGGAGGGAGGCTTGTTGTACAGGCTCTGGCAGCCGGCATTATACAGGCTGCGGGTTGGGGCTGGGGACCAAAGCTACCCCCCAGTGCAGGGTGAGTGAGGACCCTCTCTTCGGTGGCAGCTCAAAAGTCTCTCCAGAAGGCGGCAGCTCTCCCAGCTGGCTGGAGATGAGACGATGCCTTCATTCACTTGCATGTATGTATGTATGTATGTATGTCTGCAGTGCTGGCGGAGGGAGGCGCACCAAGAGCCTTATGGTAGGCAGTGGTTCTACCATCGAGCTGCACCCCAGCCCTTCATTTTTGAGACAGGGTCTCACTAAGTTGCTCAGGCTGTTCTCAAATGTGCCACCCTCCTGCCTCGGCCCCCCGAGTGGCTGGGACTGCAGCCCTGCATGCATGCCTGGGCTTCACTCTGCTCAGTCTCTGCTGCCCTGCACACCCCCACCCCAGTGTCTGAGACCCGCATAACCTCATGCTCCCCAGCACAGCTCCCCCATCTCTGGGCTGGGTCACAATTTCTGCAAGACACAGCCCCCTGCCAAAGGCCAATGCCTTAGTGAAGCAGCATTACCAGAAGCTCATACTTGGCATAAATGACCAGTGGTTGACTATTTTCTGGGTCAAGGGCATTCTAGGAGGGTGGAGTAAGGCCCAGTCCTGGACACTCAGAGGATCACACATCCTGGCTGTGCAGAGGTGGGTGTGTCTATAATCCTGCCAGTTAGACCCTGTGAGATCAAGTCTGAGACTCCTACTGCAGCTATTGGGAAGGAGAACCCCGATTTTCACAGGAGTCAAAGTTGGTAGAAGGAAAGCATGGAACTCCAGCAGCCTCTCGGGGAAAGGCAGCAAATCCAACATGGATAAAACCATACCCACAAGAGGGGAAGAGACTGAGTCCTCCAATACAGGTGAGGGTCTACAGCCAGCCGTACCTGAAACTCATGAGTGGGCATTTCCTTCATTTAAGCCATCTGTTTTCCCTGGTGCTTAAGCCATCCGGGTGGATTTCTGCTACTCACAGCCTTGCAACTATATTTTTCTAGCACTGATGGATCTTTGAAAGATACAATGGACCAGAAATCAAATTCCCTTCACTGCAGGCAAGGTAAGAGCACAGCAGGCCCGCCTTTTGGGTGGACTGGAGTAAGAGCCATTTGTGCTAATGAGTATGGGCGGAGGACTTTATTTCACAGGAATGGTACACATTGCTCTAACTGGGCTGTCTGGGCCGGACACTGAGAATCGTGGAGGAGCTGCCTCAGAGCCGGTGACCTCACTAGGGAGGTTCAGCAGATGGGGTAAGGGTCCTGGCTTTCCAGTCGCTGGGCTCTTCAGCAGGAGGTAATTTTGTCTGGATTTATGCAGCTGTCACGAGGCCATTCATGCTGAATGCCTGCTCAGCATTCTCCACAGCTGACGATGGGAGTGTCCAGGGCAGGGCCCTGCATGGGGCAGCCAGGCTGAAGGCATGAGCAGTGAGGACAGGACGGCCCTGTAGAAAGGGGGCCTGTCTCCCAAGGGTGCCCTGGGGACTGGAACCCAACCTGGACTGGTGTCTTCAGAAGCCTGCGTTTTCATGGAAGATCTCCTTTCTGGGGTTGAGTGGTGGTGTAAATGGTGTCCCCCAAGATCAAGTGCACTCGGAAGCTAGGGATGTGGCCTCACCTGGAAAAAGGACAGTGCAAGAGAGTATGGATGGAGACGAGGCCATCCTGGAACAGGTGGGTCCGCCACCAAGCAAGGGTCTTGTAGGAAACAGAAAGGACACCCAGGGACACTGGAGAAGGCTGTGAAGGCACAGACTGAGATTGGGGTGAAGCTGCCAGGAGCTGCGGGCCGCTGAAGCTACAGGAAGAGGAGCGGGAGGACTTGCCCTGCAACACCTCACTCGCTCATGTTGGACCTCTGGAACAGGGGAGGCCAAATTCTGCTTGTTTCAAGGAGCACAGTAAGTGGCAGTTTGGTAATGTAGCAGCCATAGGAAGCTGACACGCTGGGTCCACTGGAAGGCATACTCGGGAGGCTGAACCATGGCTATCTGGAGTCAAGTGGGGCTGCCAGGGACCATGGGTGACCTTGGGACCCGACCACCCCCCCTCTGCTCCAACCCTGCGGGCTCAGGAGGAGGTTTCCCCAGCTCCAAATGCATTTGGAAATGCACTCCAGAATGGACCTGCAGGGGTAACGCTGTTCCCCAGAGCACAGCATCCTAGGACTTGACCCGAAGCTGGGAGGGAGCAGGAGGGGCCTGCGTGCGACCCTCCAGGGACATGGCCCAGCAGCCAGGGCATGTCTTGGGAAAGGTATGCAGGTGTCTCTTGGTCCAGAGTGGTTGCGCCCTTCTCTGTTGTCTAGCATCCTCGGGGCTGGTGGCCCAATCCTGTAGGGCTGGACACTGCCCGGGCCTTGGCTTCCTCCTGGGGCTCCCATGACTCCACAGGGAGGGGACACTGGGGACCTTCCACACAGAGCGGCTAGGAGGCCCTGCTGGCACCAGGGTCCTCAGGGCAGCTGCCTCACACCCTCCCTCCCTCCCCAACACACACCAAGCTTCTGCAGCCTGGGGCTTTCACTGCAGCCACTCCTGCCTACAACTCCACCCTCCTAGACATCCATAAGCCCTGGGCCTCAGTCCAAACCTGGACATACAGTCTAAGGGAGCCTCCTATCATCTATGACTCTTCTGAATTCTTTTTATTTTTGAGACACGGTCTCACTCTGCAGTTCAGACTCACCTTGAGCTCACTTTGTAGCCCAGGCTGGTCTCAAACTTGCAACAATCCTCCTGCCTCAGCCTCCCAAGTGTTGGAATTACAGATGTGCGCCACCATGCTCTGCTTCTTCCAAGTTCTGAGGTGTGATCTGCATTGTGTGTCTCCGATGAAATGCGAACTCCAGGTTCTGCTCTGTTCACGGCTGCCACCTCCAGGTCTAAGGCAGAGCCACCCAAGGAGCCTGGCCGAGTGAATGACTGAGTGGGTTAATGTGTCACCTCTGGCAGGCGGCCTTGAGTCCAACTCCCCTGCGTCCATGGCTCTCAGAGTCTCCTCAAACCGTGATGTGAACTTAGCACAGCGCCCAGGAGGACAGAAAATTGCTGAGGTCGGATTCAGCTTATGTCACAGAAGTATCAGAGCCCTACAGGCAGGGAGTCTTCTGGGTCCAGGAAGCTGGGGTCAGGCTGCAGGGCATGACGCTGGGTGTAAATCCACACAGGGTTCCCTGACCAAAGCGCACCCCTCCCTGTTCAGCTTGGAGGACGAGGACCACATGCGGAAGGGCCGCCGTACATTCCAGCTCACAGTCACAGGTGTGGGTTCTGCTAGGCTTGTGCAGGGGCCACAACTGGGACCTCGTGACACAGACAGATCCCTACACTGGGAAACCCGGCCCCCTGCAAAGCCCCAGAGGACAGGGATGGGCCTGCCCTTGTGTAACACTGGGTCAACCTGTCCATGCTGGGTTTTTGCATTAATGCTGACTTTTAAAATACTGCATCCTAATATCATTTACCCTGGTTACTGAGATTTTGGCACTGTCTTGAAATTTGTGGCCATCTTTTGCCCGGTGGAGTGGCATCACCATGTCAGCAGAGGAGCTGGACAACCCAAGGGGCACGGTTCCCATGTCCACAAGCTTGCGAAGGAAGGCCAAGCTCCCTGGAGCAAGAACGCACCACCTCCTAAGCATCGCCTAGCGGAGTGTGGCCTGAAGTCTGACACGCTGTGAGTACTGGTCACTTTCCTGTTGCTGCTCTGTGACAAACTATCAAAAACGCAGGGGGCTAAAGCATGCATCTGTTACCTCACACTCCCAGAGGGGGCCGAGTGTGAAATGGGGCTCCCTAGGTGCCACGGTCTGTATGTCTGCGCCCCCCCCCGATCTACCTGCTGCACCCTTAGGCCCCTAGTAGGGTGGTATTTGGGGAACTAGAGGTGGTCTAAGGTGATGCCCTCGTGGTGGGGCTAGGAATCCACAGGAGAGAGATGGCATCTGTGCTTGACGTGAGGATGCTGCATCAAAGCAGCTGCGGGTGGATCGGGAAGGATGAGGTTGGCAAGTGCTGCCGCCTGAGCTCAGGCTCAGGCCTCCACACTACAGCAGCACCTGCAGCACCAGCCCCTGACCAGCTGCACAGTATAGCACAGGGCCCAGCAGAGGGCTCTGGGCTGACCTCAAGGTGTGGGCGGGGCAGCTCTTCCCAGAGGCCTAGGGAATCCACCCACCTACCCCACCAGCTTCGGGGGCTGGGTTCCAGGCCTGTCACTCCTCCTCAGCCTCCTTGTGCACACCCCAGGGCTCTGCCCCTGCCCACCCGCCCTTACTTCACAGTGAGGACTTCATGGTGGAGGTGCAGGAGGGAGCCGCCTCATCTCGAGGACACTAAACATGCAGAGGCGTCCTCACCACCAGGCCGACCTTCACAGGCCCCATGGAGAGGATGTGAACACCCTGGAGTGGGTGGCGGTGATTCAGCCTCCCAAGTCCACTGGAATTTCACACACAGCTAATAAAAAGGAGTGGGCTCCAGGGACCTGCTGCATGACGTGGAGGCTGCAGTTAGTAACAAGGCACTGGGTTCCTATGACTCAAGACAGAAGTCACTTTTAAGTCTTTGCATCACAAAAATTAGCAAGTGGATCAGTTCAGTGTAGCAGCAGCACTATGTACCCATGGGGACATGCCACACATGATAAACCCACACATGTCCAGGGCGCTTCTGGCTGAGGTTTGGTACGGGTGGTTGCTGACTCCAGCGGCACCCGTGGTACCAAACCCTTCACCATTGTCTGCATCTCTAAAGAATCTCCCTTCAGTTTCACAGATGGATTTCAAATTGCTGAGAACATGGGACAGGCAGCTCCACAGCTGGCTCCCTGGCAGGCTGTGCGTCTGGTCAGCATGCTGAGAACAAAGTGCAGCTTGACGCACCCTAACAAGCAGGGCAAAGTGTCACTGCTGTGTAACAGTTCTTTTTTTTTTTTTTTTTTTTTTTGCGGCAAGCACTTATTCCACTGAGCTATATCCCCAGCCCCAGTGTCACTGCTGTGATGCTAACAGTCTGCTGCAACCCGACTGCAGGAGTGCATCATGTGTGGAAACCCAGACCAAGTACGAACAGGAAACTAGGCAATGAGGCCGAGACGCTGCGGGGTGGCTTCCAGAAGATTCTGTGCCTTTCCTAACTCCACCTCCTAGAACAGGTATGTCCACCTGTATGTTCAATGAGTTAAGCAAATTTTAATTTTGCTGATCATTAGCACTCCCATCCCAGAGGGAGCGGGGTTAGCAACTTCACTGAGTGTAGGGAAGGTGTCTCCCTGCATCACAGGGCCTCTGTGGCATGCCAGGTCTGTGTGACTGTGGCTTCAACATCTGGGTTCTGGCTGCCAGCTACATGGCTAGCTACTGCACAGAACAGCAGCACCCACAGTGTCTGTACTCACCTCCTGGGATGGCTGGCCTTGGACAAGGTCTGAAAAGCGTGGTGGTGGTGACAGATGTGCTGGCTCCGAGGTCCAGAAGCTGCCACAGGTGCTCCCTGGGGCCCTGCTAACACCAATTCTAACCCATAGAATCGGAAACGAGAAATTCCCATTATTCAGCGAAGGCCAGCCCGACAACCCTCAGAAATGTGGATCCTGCCATACAGCTGCAGTAACCATGTCACAGCTGGGAGGCTCAAAGCACCCCTCATAGCTGCACCCAGCCCATCGCCCTGGCCACAGGCACCACCCAGCACCCTGGTGGCCCTTAGCCACCCCTGCTCCGCTTTTCCTGCCATCACCTGTCCCTGTCCACATTCAGGGCCCCTGGTCACCATGGATGGGATTAAGGCCACACCCTGATCCGGTCTCACCCCACTGTAATTAGAATCCTAACTGGGAAGATCCTACTTCCACTAAGGACACATTCAGAGTTTCCAGGTGACAGGAGTCGTGGGGCGATACTACTCACCCCAGTGCAGCACCCTGCTCTCTGCCTGTGCGGTGCAGCTTCTGCAGCTGAGTGCCCAGCTCTGACACACCCTGCCTAGGTGTGGTCCCCACGTTTTCCTCAGGGTCTGGAGTGGCCTCTGTGAGACAGTGTCCCCTTACCAGGCTGGGTGTACAGCATGCAGGGGCTGCTCCTCTTCCCGTGGCTCCAAGTCTGGCCAAGGCAGCAGTACACCTCTAACACACAGGCTACAATTCTGGGTATTTTTTTTTTGGTACCGGGAATCAAACTCAGAACCTTGCACTTGCCAGGGAGTTTATGCCACTGAGCTCTATCTCCGGCCCCAGGCTACAATTCTAGGACGTTTACTCCTAGTCTTTTTAATTATTTTGGTGCTAGAAATCAAAGTCATGACTTTGCACTTGCCAGGCTGGTGTTATGCTGCTGAGCTATATCCCCGGCATTTCCTCTAGTCTTGAAAAAGAAGCCTGCTGTGCCCTCTGGCACCTTTTCTGACCCTTTTGGGCAGAATGGCTGCCAGCCATGGGTGATCCCTCCTCCAAGGGCCCCCAGGGCTTAGCCTGCTCAGCAGAGCATGTGACCCACAGAGATCACGCTCCACGGTCAGGACAGCCCACTGGCCGGAGGGGACCTGGGTTCATACTTCCAGTGACTGCAGTCACACATGCAGAAACCGCTGGGCATGTGCTGGGGACACACCTCGGGCCAGGACTTTGTAGAAGAAATGAACGACTCCAGACCAGAAAGCTCCAGGGAAAAATAAACCCATGGGCAAGTTTTATTTTGAGGCAGGACTTCACAAAGCTGCCCAGGTGGGGCTTTAACTTGTTACCTTCCTGCCTAGGGAACTGGCAGCTCCGCCTAGGCCCTTGTGGCACTTCATGCTGGGTCCTGCACCTGTCGACACTGGTCAGAAGAGGCAGGGTTGGGCTCCAGTCCAGTCAGCCTTGCCTGTGTCACACTGACCAGCCCCGCAGCTCCAGGTGGAACAGCAAGGAAATGTCCCGGCCCTGGGCGGCTTCCTGCCCAACAGCATCACCAAGTCCAACGTCAGCTAACCCAGACATGAGCTAATGCCAGTCCTTCAATGCTGGTATTCACCTGTGTTTTTTCTGATTACTCACTTTGACTTTCTGCTTTTCTTGTCTGTAACTCAGCACAGCACTTCTTACATGTTGTTTCCTTTAAGAGAGTGTCAGAGAACACTTTAACATATCCATGGTTCTGCTCTACTTGAGGATCCCCATAAAGTATTTGGCCTGTTTTAATAACAGCGAATCATTTTGTGGTACACAGCAATTTCACATTATTATAGTTCTTCATTCTTCTTTACTGCGCTTCAATTTTCAAGTGATGGAACATTTTGCACCAAGTGGAACAATCAGGCAATACTGGAGACCATCCATTTTTTATGAGTAGGATTCAGCAGTGCTTGGGGCTTTGGCAGGACCCAGAGACCTGCTGCAATGGCCAGTCACCACACGCTGCCCATCACACTTCCTCCTGGTGGAAAGCAGACAGTGGGGCCTCCCAACAAGCTAGGAGCAGGACCCAGAGTGCAAGCTGCTTAACTGTCCTGACCATGCACCTGTTGCACTGCTTGGGTCAGCTGATCTCCATGTCAACCTGACCAGCTTGAGCAACGCCTGAGGGACTGGAAAGGCTCAATTCTGGGTGTCTGCGTGAGTCATTGTGGCCTGACCCTGGCAACCGCACATGGCCCCTGCCCCGTCTTCTCTGGTGCTGTTCTGCTCTGCTTCTGGCCACCATGAACAGAGCAGCTTTGGTCCTCCACACCCTCCATCATAATGCTTCTGCTTTGAGCAGCCCACCCTGGACTGAATGCCTGACACCGTGAGCCACATACACCTCCCGTCCTTTCCACTATGGGTGTCTGGGTCTGTGCCCCAGCAATGGGAGCTTCCTCTCTGCTGCTGTCACAACACTGGGGGTAACTGAAGCTGCACCACACCCACCTTGCACAAAGAGGAATCTGTCACACAGAGTGCACTGCCAAGTCCTCTCTCTGAGTGCCCCGTGGCCACGCACAGAGGTTTGGGCACAGACAGAGCCAGAACATCTCCCATCTTTGTTTTCCAAGTACCCCTGGGTGGAGCTGGTCCCCTAGTCTTCGTTAAGCTGGAAATGGAAAGGCTGGCTGAGCCAGATACGAGTCTTCTCCCTGCAGACACAGTACTTGTGGCACCAGAGTGAAGGGCGAACAAGTCACCAGTGCCCAGCAGACACCAGCTGAGTGTCCTGTCATTTGGTGTGACACAGGCAACCTGTAGCCAACACATGCGTGCGCTGGGCGCCCATGTCCAGCTGGGTCTATCTGGCTCAGAGGCTGGAGCAGCCTCCGGAGGACAGGGAGCCCCTTGCTTACATTTACCCTGCACTGCAAGGGAGGCTGCAGAGGGCCCAGGGATGAGCGCTGGCAAAAATGTGTGGGACAGGGCTGGGCAGGAGCAGAGGGGGATGCTGGGCCTGCAGATGCCTCCTGGGCCCTCACCCGTTAGGTTCTACAGAGGCTGCTGGTAGTTGCCTCTTCCTCCAGGTGCTCCCCGTACCCCGGCAACCGGGAGTTCCCCCAAAATGGTCTCATTAGGCCAAGAGATACCTGTCACCAAGGTCAACCTCCACATGCAGAGGGAAGGTTCTCCAGACACCCCAGGAGGCTCCAGGGCTCCTTAAGGTGGCACAGCTGCCATGGGGTTCTTAACTGGTCTCTCCAGCAACTCTCTGAGCAGAATGCCCCTGCTCAAGGCTAGTGAACGGGTATCAGCAGGCTGCAGGCAGGCCTACCACTGACAGACTCCTTCCAGGTAACCCTAGCGTTTGAGCCACTCGGTGTGATATCTGAGGGCACAGCTTGCACATCTTGGGAGCAACTGACCTCCAGAGCAGTGCTTTGAGGCTCAATGAGGGCTTTAAACGTCTCACATGATACCACCAGCACCATCTGTACTCAAGCTTACTGGCTGAGGGTCCCTAGCACTATCTCTGCAGCTTGTTGGGGTTAGGCCTCTCGTTTCCTGCAGGTGTACAGTGGCCCAGAGTGCTTCAGAACCCAGCCTGGAACACCCTGGCTGGGCCTAGGAGGAAGGCCTTCACCATGGTCTACCACCAGGAACCTGCTACCCCCCACCATGCATGTGTTGAGGCTGAGCCAACGACAGATGTGGACAAATCACTCAGGAAACTGGTTCTGGGTCTCATATTCGAAATGCTTTTATAACAAAAATATACCAAAAATACAGCAACAAACAAACAACAGTCTAGTTACGGACTCGGAACGCGACAGGTCAGTAATGACACCAGCCCGACGCCAAGTTCACTATTAGCACTTTCCGTTATTTTCCTTTTTATGAGCTCTGTTCACAGACTGTCCGCCTTTCCCGAACCGGCCTTCACTGCCCGGTGCACACCACAGAACTGCACACAGGAATGTGGGGTATAGCCGGGGACCCTCTGCAGCCTCACGGAGGACAGCAGTCAGTCCCACTTGGCAGGAGAGACCCCACTGGCAGTCTCAGAAATAAGCAGCAGATGACACACACGTACTACCAAGTCCCAGCAAAGGACCTGGCAGCAGGAACCACAAAAGTGACCTTTACATGAACTCACAGCATGTAACAGTGCTTTCCTCTCGAAGAAGAGTCATTCTTCTCCTCAGCACTAGTAAATGTTACTAATGTTTAGAAGGGGAGGTTACTTGGCTTGGGGGAAGAAGCGGTGACATTTGAGGAATCAGGATGCCAACACCCTGTGACCCCCAAGTCCCATTCTGTGGGTTCCACGGAAGAGGACTAGCAGACTGGATGACAGAAGCAGCACACCTCAGGCCTGCCTGTCCCCTGCGGCAGGGGCAGGACCGGGCGAGCCGGAGATGACCACAGTGGGTACCAACCTTGCTCCTGTGGGCGCAGAAGGAGGCCCAGCCCAGGAAATAGGCACAGGCACTCAGGGACACCAGTGGCTTGGAGCCACCCATGCCACTGCCTCAGTCCCCGGCTGGACCTGAGTGCTGAAGTCAGGCCCTGGCACTGGTAGGTGCACCGTCTCCTCGCGCCCGAGGCCGGTCGTAGCGCACAGACACGATGAGGAACAGCAGGAGGGTGGCTCCCTGGACAGCGGCCAGCAGGAAGAAGTAGTAGTTGAGGTGGCAGCCGTTGATGTTACCTGGGGAGCGGGGAGAGAGATGAGGCCGCACCCTGTCCCTGGGATCAGGCGCCTTTCCTCGGGGCTGCCAAGGAGAGGGCACAGCTCTGCAGTGCAGAGCACGGGACGCTGTCTACAGCCACCAGAGCAGCCACTCCCCCGGGGCTCAGGGACACCCGCTGGAGAGGACCACTGCACTCTGCTCCTGCAGGGGCTCAGCAAGAGCCTCATGGGCTGGGGCAGTGTCCCCTACAGCGGGTGACATAGCTCTGAGCTCCGCAGAGTGGCCTGGGAAAGCAAAGGGCTGGGGACAGAGCCCCAGGGAGCTCTTGTTGTTCTTCCCCTTCAAACAGGACCTGTGCGGAGTCACAAGGCCAGTCGTGCTCCTGCCATCAAGCATGCGTTTGATGGCCGGCGTCTTTGCTTCCTGCCTTTCCCATGGGGCGCTTGACCCCGTGACCAGTTCAAAGGAGCCTCCTGCAGCCACAGTGCCATCTTGCACAGGGCTAATGACAGTGTGAGATGGACCGACGTGACGAGGAGAGCCCAGCCCCCAGCCCGGGCTACACATCCTCTGTGACTGGTGGAGGGACCTGCACACCTCCTCCACAATCACCGGGCACGAGGACACGCTGGGGCCTCCATCTGCAGCATGCTTTGCTAACTGTGAAGCCCACTAAGCGGTGCCCGCCCAGGCAGGGCTAACAGCCGCAACCCAAGTCCCGACTCAGGGAGGGCGAAGCTTGTGCCCACAGCTCTCACTGACCGTTCTCCAGCCTGGCTCCCTCACTGACACACACCTGCAGCACCATCACTCACAGCTGCAGCTGCCCATGCTGAGCGCTGGGCTCTGCCCTCCCACAACGCTTGGATCTCCGAAGAGGGGGACAAGGTCACAGAGTACAGCGCAGCCTGCTTCTATCTCTCATTCCCACACCTCACTGTACCTGCCCCACCCCTGCAAGCCGAAGGAAGGGTCCAGGTGTGCACCTGCTAAAGGCCCTGCCACCTCACGTGAGCCCTGTCCTCTCTCATCCCCTCACACAAGCCCGGGCTGAGGTCCTATAAACCAGCACCTCTCCCCACTGGATGCATGTGGAGACCTGCTGGCGTCAGCACTCAGCGTGCACACGGGGTCAAGAGCCTGGCACCACCAGGGTGCCCTCAGAGCACCACTCCCACCACCAGGCTGCCTGGCCTGCCCGCAGGTCACAGGTCAGTGCCCTTCACGCCCCACACCCCTCAGGCAGCAGCAGGTACCTCCTAAAGAGGGGGAGGGTGGGGGACCTGCAGTGATACGGGGCTGGGAGTACACGCAGGAGAGGACGCTCTGTTCCCTGCCAGGATCCAGAGACACCCTGACTCCTCATCCTATGCTCGAAGTAGGACTCCCTGGCAAGTCAGCCCCGCCAGGTGTGGGAACCAGCTCCTCAAGGCCAGCTAAGTTGCTGCTCTGAAATCTCCTGCACTTCCAGAAGACAGCAGGGTAGGAGCAGCAAAGAAACAGCCTGTCTGAGTTACGTCCAGAAGTCAGGATACAGCAATGCGGGAAAGACAAGGCGGAGGGAGCGGGGCCCCGACCCAGGAAGGAGCTGAAGGGATAATTGAAGCCCGCGGGGGAGCGAAGAGAGAAGCTGCAAGAGGAGGGAGGAGGCTGGCCTCAGAAGTGCCCACACTTTGAGCTGGGTGCAAGCACATCGGGTGGCAGGCTGAGGACCAGGACACTCCTGGCAGGGGTATTGCTCCCGGCTCCCGGTTTAGTAATAGCCGCACAGAGAGCGCTTGCAGGCGAACGTGGGAAAGGAAACTGCAACCATGAACCAGGGCTGCCTCCTCAGCCAGGGCCGCCTCCTCAGGCCCTCTGTCTGCAGCTGCACACACCAACTTCCCATAGGCCTGGAAGGTGCTGCTGCTGAGCCGCGTGTAGCCACCACTCCTTCTACCGCAGTCAGAACCCCTCCTAGAGCCCAGGCCGTGCTGTCCTGCTCTCCCTGGCCCTGCTGACCACACAGACCAACACTCGCTAGTGGGTAAGACAAGCAACTGTGCCTGAAATCCGGTCAGCAGATGTGTACATGCAGAGACCAGAGGGAGACACAGCTGGCCAGGGCCATCATAAGGATGACAGTGGGAGGACTAAATCACTCAAAGCAAGAGGTACAAACCAGCCAACATCCGCCACACACCTGACTCAGGAACAGCGAGAGAAGAACCTGTGTTTTGAGAGCTGGAGCACGCTCCTGAGAGCCTCTGCTGCAGCTGTTCGCCCTGAGTATCCCACGCCCTGGCTCGGGACCCTGGGAGCCTGCAGCCCTCACCCCTGCCCACAGGGCATTGGCCCCAAGGCTAGATCTGCACGCTCTCGCACAGCCCTGGCCCCAACACCTGCCAGGCACAAATGCACTTCTGCTGAGCCAGAAAAGTGTCCAAGGACAGCAGTGGCCAGGTTCCTGGATGTCACCATACTGGGACAATGCAGGACTCTGGCACCAGAGTACAGGAGTTCCAGCTCAATCACAGACAGTGCTGGGAATCCCACAACTTCTGCAGAAAAGTCCCTAAACCTGTACCAAACTCTCCTACAAGTAGCTAAGTACTACCAGGTGGAACAAAGCCTGTAGGACCAAACAGGAAAAAGTAACAGGGATGTTCTCCCAGGTACTTTAAAAAGCTACCACCAAACCGGCATGGTGGCACACGCCTGTAATTCCAGCACTCAGGAAGCTGAGGCAAGAGGAATGCCCAGAATTTGAGGCTAGCTACATAGTGAGTTCAAGGCTAACCTTAACTATAGGGTGAGACCTTGTCTCAAAAACCCGAAAAAAAAACCAAAGCCACCATCAGTCTGGAGAAAGTAAAACTCCAATATTTTACATGATTCTGTTCAGCACCAAAGATACGGTCTATGGCGTTAACTATAAGTTGCTGTTATGACTGATAAGGAGTAATCTGTTTATTAAAAAACCACAATCAACTTTATTCCAGTCCTTTTAATATCAGAACACTGGACTGTCAGGAAACAAAAATCAAGTGCGTTTTTTAAAAAAGGGACCAGTGATGCAGCTGTCTCCATGATAATGACTCTAGATGCAAGGGGCAGGTGGCCACGCACTGCCCTGGGATGTTTTGAGCGCCAGCAGCCACCAGGCAGCCTGGCCATCACCCACAGGGCTGTGGCAGGACACCACCCACAGGGGAAAATCTCTAGTCATGACGACACCATGGCAGCCATGCCGGCTGCAGCTGGCCCTTACCGAAGTCCGTGTGGCTGCTCATCCATCCAATGGCTTTGAGAGACACCAGAGCCAGCAGCCCTGAGCCCACAAAGGACCCGACACCAGAGAAGAAGAAGAACAGGCCCATGATGGCACTCTGCATGGACTTGGGGGCGGCCGAGTAGGCAAACTCCAGACCTGGGGGAGGAGAAGGGAGAGTGCTGAGTGGCAGACCCGCCCAGCATACTGGCCCAGCGGCCCAGGGAGCCACAGGGGTCTCCAACACCAGTCACAGACATGAGCTCTGAGGACTATGCTCCCTAAGGAATCTGTTAAGGAAACAAAATTTTCTTCTTTTCTCAAGGAATGGGACTTTTAAAAATCAAGTACACACACTAGATTGGGAGATCTACTCCAGAATTCTACTTCAAAGGCAGCTCGGTATATTGCCAGACAGTTGCAGGAGGTTCATGGATAACTCAGACTCCAAGAGTAACTCTGGACACAGGCACAACAATCCTAAACAAAGGCCCGGCCCACTGTGATGACCTGCACAAACTCACTAGCACTTCTGGGGGGTTTCTTGGGGTGACGAGGACCCCCACTGTCCCTCATTTCCTGTTCCTGTTCACTCCAGCAGCCCGTAGCAGACCTGCCCTGACATGTTTGTTCATGCCATGTCACTGCAGCACCTCCCTACAGCGACGGGTGCCTGTGACAACATGCCCTGAAAATTACACTCGCTTTTACATGAATCTGCACCAGCAGCTGCGATCTGGGACAGAGATATCAGGGGCTTCGCTAGGAAGCCCAGGCCTGGCACAAACACCAGTGACCCTGTTTCCTTCCTGTGGCACTGATGAGGCAGATAATGATTTCATGAAAATATTTCTAGGAATACTACTTTTACATAAAACAGGAAAAACTTCAGTCACAGGATTAGTATTTACTTATAAAGCCATATGCTGAGCCACAATTCCCTACCAAAACCTCGCAGGTACAATGCACTGTCCCAGCCCCGCCTCCCCGGGGGCCAGGGCTGCTGGGTGCCCCTGCTGTCGAAAAGGCAGCTCACCTGCAATGCTGGCAAATATCTCACTGATGCCGATGAGCACATACTGTGGGACCTGCCACCAGATGGGCAGGTCTGCGGCGTGGTAAACCACATGGCCGATGGTCTGGTTAATGGTTTTCTCTTTAACCAGGTCCAGCCTTTTGCTTTCTAAGATTCCTAGAATTTACAGGGGGTTAGGATAGCAGTTAGTAATATTTCCATTTAAATTAGCAAACGACGAGCTAGCTACTATTTATCTCCTGATGACTGAAACAGGGTAAGAGAGTGACAGCCCCAAGCTGAGGTGTCTCTGGCTGTCTGCCAGCGGCCTTCTGAAAACGCCCCGACCTGCGTCTTCGCTGACACTCTTTACTGCCTTACCCGGAGAACATCCGTGTGCTCCACCAAGATGAGAAAGGAAGCCAGAGGGTACGGGGCACCGCCTGCACTCTCGGCTCTCGAGAGGTGGGTCACCTGAGCCCAGCGCTCTGGGTCCTGCCAGACTACACAAGGAGACCCCACGGCAAAAAGGCATTATTAGAAAATCAAAAAGCCAGAGTGGTGGTACAGCCTGTAACACCAGCACTTGTGAGGCTATTGCAGGACAATTCCCTCATGTTTGAGGCCAGTGTGTGTTACATAGTGAGTTAAAGGGCAGTCTGAACTACCTGGTGAGATCGTATCTCAAAAAGATACAATCCAAACGAAACAGTGCGGAGGGCCAGGGATATAGCTCTGCAGGACAAGCGCCTGCCTGGCAAGTACAAGGTCCTGAGTTTGATTCCCAGTACCAAAAAAAACCCCAACAAAATAATGTGAGCAAAGATGAGCCTATCCTGAGAGGCCAATGGAATGGGTATGTTTAAAATGTTCCTGAGGTGAAGGGAAGGGGAGCTGCAAACTGAGGTAGGGAGTGCTGTGTGCATGCACCAACGTCCTGCAGTGAACATCATCAGTACACACAATAAACAACCAGGCGTGGGGGTGCACGCCTGTAATCCCAGCACTTGGGAGGCTGAGGCAGGAGAATCGTTGCACATTTGAGACCAGCCTGGGCCACAAAGTGAGCTCAAGGCCAGCTTGAACTGCATAATGAGACCCTGTCTCAAAAAGACAAAAAATAAAATAAAACCCAGTAAATGTGAACTACTTAAAAAATAAAATTTTCCTTCTGCAAACATACACCATTCAGTGCTCCTTTCCAAAGCTGAGTATGAGAAAGGACCAGACTACGACACCCCTGAGACCAGAGGACAAAAATTATAAACGTCAGTGTAAGTAAATAAAAAATTGATATTAACTTCAAATCAATAAGGAACTGAAAGCAAAATTTCAATTTTCATAAACAACATGGGGCTGGGGATATAGATCAGTGGCACAAGCGCCTACCTGGCAAGAGCAAGGTACTGAATTCAATTCCTGGTTAAAAAAAAAAAAAAGAAAACAACAGGGAACACAGTAACAGCATATGCTGTGTAGCAAAACAGTAGTGGCTCTCAAAATGTTTACTGTTAAACAGGAAAGAATAAATGCTAGGGAATGGAGAACTTAATTCAATAAATGAGTAAGAAAACCACATGAGAAATGCAAGCTAATGAGAAGTATCTTAACTGTCCAGTTAGGAAACAGAGCTTTAAAAGGTTACAAAACTTTAATGCCTTAAAAAAGAAAACATAATGGGGCTGGGGATACAGCTCAGTGGAGTAAGTGCTTGCTTGGCAAGCACAACAAGGTCCTGAGTTTGATCCCCGGTACCACACCCCCACACACACCCCCACACACCCCCCCCCCCCCCCCCCCCCCCCACACACACAGCAAACATAAGCTCGGCATGGTGGCCCATGCCTGCAATCCCAGCACTGGAGAGGCTGAGGCAAGAGGATTATTGTGAATTCGAGACCAGCCTGGGCTACAAAGTAAGCTCAAGGCCAGCCTGAACTGCATAGTGAGACCCTGTCTAAAAAAGACAAAAAAAGAAAGAAAATATAGTAACAGTCAAATTGATAATTCAAGAGCTACTTCTATAGAAACAAGGTAAAACATATATAATTCTGACAAACAGTGTAAATATATGACTCTAGAAATGTGGAAGGAAACATGGATTTACTTCAGACTATTTTTGTGTTCACTGTCATACATTTTCTTAAGACTCAGGAAAAATGATTAAAAAAAAAATTCAAGTGACTTGAGAAAACAAAGTCAGAGAAAAGATAAAAATGCCATTAAAACAGCTGTGTCTCCGGGAGATGACGGTGCAGACCACTTTCAGACAAAACCCAGAGCCCAGGACACAGGTGGGGCTACTCACAGCAATGCCGGCACAATGGCCTGACAAGCCTCACGGCCCAGCTGGTTATGGCAAGTGCACAGGGACAGGGCAGGTCTCACCCACACAGCCCTTCACACACCTCAGGAAGTGAACGTCAGCAAAACGTACCAGTACCTAAGCAGGGCTGGACAAAAGGGTAACTTAGCTGAGAAAAATCCAAAATTCCTTCCTGCTCAAATTCCCAGGAAAGCTGAAACCCAAACTAGGTGTTTAATGTCACTGTAGCCTCTACATCACACCAGCAGCAGCAAGCTGGGTGGCTGGAGGCATCTGCTAGCTAAGCATGATGCCCACATGGGAGAGCTTGAAAATTTCAGCCAGTACTGTCAAACACGCAGGGAAAGAGCCACAAGTATAAAGTCAGGAAAAGGAACTACATCTGAAGAGGAGGAGGAACCTTCTGCAGGTAATTCGCTACCTCACTGAATTTTGAAAAACATCATGAGCTAAATCAGAAATATATAGTTAGGAAACCTAACATCTATGAAGAAATCTAAGAAACTTTGTCAAACACCATAAATTAAAAGGAAAATGAAAACTTTGGAAAATATCTTAAGATATGAGATAAAATTCAGAATATACAATTTTTCAAAGGAAAAAATCAAAAGCTAATGAATTAACACACTTCTCTTTCCCTCCTACTGATCTGAAAAAGCCCCTGCACCAGCCTGGTCTGCCCCTGAGCTGAGGAGGACCCTGGGCGACGTCCTGGAAGAGCAGCAGTCCTCTCCGTTAGCTACCCAGGCCCTATTTCTGTGTACTGATGTGTGCAGCACTGGCTGAGACTTTTCCTTATGTCTTCAGTTGGCTTTCAGCAATGCAAATCAGTCCAGCAGAGGTGCTGGTGTGTAGTATTTGAAGATGGCAGGCTTGTTTCCCTGGACCCTTCCCGCTTGTTCACTTGTGTGAGCTGAGATGAGGAGGGATGCAGAGCCAGTGCTCCATGCTGTCGGCTAGGATCAAGCCTCAAGTTGGAGGCTGTGACTTCCTGGGGCTTGAAAAATTACACATGAGAGCTGAAGCACCGACCCCAAAACAGTAGCTACTATCTCAATCGTATTATGCAGATTACTCTTTTTGCAGATCCTTCTCTCTGCATTGGCAGAGGTGATTTCAGGCCTCCTACCTGGCCCAGCTCATGGCACTCACCTATTTCATGCAACTCTCACAGTCACTCATCGTCAAGCCACTTCCTTATCTATGAATGAATAAAACCCGGGTTCAGCCCTGGGTGGACGCCTTTGTTCCAGTTAGCCATCATCATGGTTGTTCTCAGGACCCCTTGGCTCCCCAAAACTACAAATATACCTTGGTGTCTTTTTTTCTCCAATGGGGAGCACTGGAAGTGGTAGATTAGAATTAACTCACTAGAATTCCAGTAACTTTTGCATGGGGTTACAGATATAAACTTCCTGCGCCATGACAAGGACTGAAAAGGGCTCTCTGTAAGCTTTGAGCCAGCATCTACAGCTCGCTGGTCAGCCCTGAAAGTTCTGGCTCCTCAAGCCCAGGATTGCTCCTCAGTAACCCTAAATTGGAGTGCAGCTACACCAAACATAGGCAGCCTGCAGGGCGTGGCACACACCAATAACCCCACCCTTGCAAGGTTGAAACAGGAGAATCGCCACAAGTTCAACTTCAGCCTGGGCTACATGGTGAGTTCAAAGCCCACGTGAACTACATAGTGAGACTCCGTCTCTCCTCCCCGCCAAAACAAGAAGAAAAAATACAGGCAGCTCTAATAAATTGCGCTCCAGGCAAATCACAAGCTGTTTACCCTTCCTAAGCACGGACAGTGAGCTGAGCTCTTTCCTGTCACGAGGCCACTTGGCAAGGAAAGCCTAGACACACGCACTCCACGTGTCCTCCGTCTCTACCCGCACACTTCCCAGCTGCTCTGTTACACTGCAGGAACCCCCACCCCATTCTGTCAGTACTCCGGAAAAGCGGAATGACAGCCTGACTGGCAAATCTCTAATCAGTCCTCTGCCCTTGACTCCCAGAGAAACCATGGGGCACAGGGCAGGGACCTCTCAGGGTGGCCACTGAGGAAACTGAAAGAAAAGCTGGCAGAGAAGCAGCTCAGGGCAGAAAAGGCCTCGGGAAACCAGGGACACCCTGTCCCCAAGGAGAGGACAACCAGACCCAACTTGGCATCTGCAGGCATAGGCCCCCACCCCAGCACTGCTGGAGCCACAGCCAAGCCCAGGTGTATCCCACGCGTGCCTGCGCAAGGACCTTTCCTCCAGAAAGCCGCTGGGGGCCTACTCCAGAACCGGGCCTACAATTACGGCCCTGCCGCGATTCTCATTGCCCGAGTGTGCGGCTGTGGGCAGGGAGACTGCACCAGGGACAGGAGCACAGTGGAAACCCCACTTGGACAGACTGCACTTTAATTACTGGTGAGCCCAGAAGACAGGGCATGGTCTTCTCAGGGAACATCCGGTGGGAAGTCGAAGGGCTCGGCACTTGAGTTCTGGGAGGGGAAGGCGAGACCCCACCCAGTGGCCAAGCTCAACACGGTACTGAGCTCCGCGTTAACTGCGGCTGATATGGGCTCCACTTAGAGGATGAACCACCCTAGGGTTCAGTAACTTCCAAACATCAGTAAAGAACAACGCCAAAGCAAGCTGAAAAGGAAGTGAATACCTCAGACCGTCCTCTTCAGGGTACCAAAGCTGAACCCAGGGCCCTCACACTAAGCCACACCCCCAGCCCTTTCTGATTATTTTGGGTCTTGCTAGGCCACTAAGTTGCCCCAGGCAGGCTCAAACTCTCCATGCTCCTGCCACAGCGCCCCAAAGTATGAAGATTACAGGCATATGCCACCATCCCCAGCTAATGCTCCGGCTTTATCAGCAGAAGATAAATTAGTTCTTCAGAACACAGGAATTATGAAAAGAGAGGAACTTCTCCAAAGGCTAATTCCCCTCGGGGCGCCCAGTACTCGGAGTCAGCTTTCCCCCGTGGAAGGAAACGCTGTGTGAGCCTGAAAGAGCAATCTCCCTCCCCTGGCCGAAGAACTGCGCTCTGAATGCTCAGGGGATCCCAGCCATCCAGAGCCACCTAAATAAAGCACCTGCAGAGGATTGCGGCATCCACCTTTAAGTCACAAAACCCACGCACTCCGCACAGACCTCTTAAGCTCCTTCAGCAGCAGGGCCCGAGTGCTGCTACCCACTTCAGCCCGAGCCTTCCAGATCAACTCTGCGCTACTGGGCCCCAGCCCCTCCCACAGCACCCTGCGCCCCTTCCCCCTCCCCCACCCCATCCCGCTCCGCGAGGGCGCAGAGGACCAAGGAAGGCTGCTCACCCGCAGCGAAGGCGGAGCACATCACGAAGAACATCCCCACGGCAATCCTCTTCAGGGAGGACGGCAGCAAGCCGTGCCTCCTCAGGATGGGGTCCACCAGCTTGTCCTTGAGTGGGATGAGCAGGAGGATGAGCACCGCATCGAACATGGTGAGCCAGGCCGCCGGGAACTGTGGACAAGCATGGGGCGGTGAGGCGGCAGCAAGGAGGCACAGGGATGGGCCCCACCCCGAGGGAGCGCAGCTGGCCTCCAGACCCTAGCACTTCAAGACACTGCAACTGCACAGGCTTCTGATAAGTCACAAGGCAGCTAGCCTCACCCCCCTTGTGGGAAAACTTTAACTCTCAATATTTCTCTCGTTCCCTTACCTGTCCCACTTCAGTTCCCCTCGTCCACAAAAGCTGCCCCTGCCCTCATTCACTCTGGCAGTCCACCTGCTTGGGTCATTCTGACCTGGGCAACTCCTGCTGTTCAGGCTTCTGGCCTGGACGCCCACCCGGCCGCTCAGGGCTCGGCCTGTTCTGGCCCAGGGACATCTCCTTACCCCACCCCACCCCCGCCAGAAAAAAGAGCTTAAAGGCCCATGCTTTCCTCAGCTCAGGGCTACCTTGGTCCGCTAGGTAGCCTGCTACTCTGTCCCTCCCCCAATAAAGACTTCTCTCGTGTCAGAAGGTCTGGTCTGGTTCCGTGTGGGGTCTCGGTTTCTATCAGCTTCTTCCAAGAGAGCGTGGGGGCCTGCCTTCCTGTGCTTTCCAGAGGGCAGGAACAAAACTCAGAAAAAATACGAGTTCATGTTTAATCGAAGTCCATCACCCTAATCTAGTACACGCCATAACCACTGGAGAAACGCGCTCTATAAGAAGGAACACTGGATCTCCACAGCTGCTCTGACTACACACTAACTGCCGGCCGCCAGGCCTACAGTGGCAGAAGGAACCTACTTATCCCCATGCAAGTGCCAGCGGGCCAAGGCTCTTACCGTGTGCGGGTTGGTTGTAATACTAGAGATTTCTGGTATCTTCAAGTGAAGACTCTGCAGCACATACGTGGTCTGCATCTGGGCATAGAAAGCAGAGTCACGCCATGTGAACCACCAGGCCTTCCCCAGGCTGCAGCAGGTGACCTCCCAACCAACTGGTGAGACTCTGAGGACCCTCGAGACAGACAGTGCTAAAGCTAGGAAGTGGACAGTTCGTCACCAAAACCTAGCTGGAGGTTTTCAAAATATTTAAAGCAGCCAAAGAAGCCCACTACTAAAAACAAAAACTCCAAATCTCAGGGCTTCATGGGGAAACTCTCTGAGCCCCAGGTGCCTGGCAGAACTTCTGGGAAGGACGAGGAAATGCCACCTGCATGGCACCACCACTCACTTGGAAATACACTGTCCAGTAAGGGATCAGAGCCAAGAACACGGGCACGATCTTGACCAGGGCTTTCACATCTTCCACTTTGTCTTCTGTGAACGGCCCTCCGTGAGACATCTTACATGAATCAAACAGACTTTGTTTAGAAGAGTGCTGAAAGACTCCAATGCCTTCACTTTGGGAAACAAAATGAAGGAATTAGTTTTCTTCTACCCCCAGCAATCGATTACCTGGTAACAAATTAAGTCTAGGGGTAAGAAACCAGCTCACTGAACTGACTCTGCCCTTGCTGCTTCTGTGTCTTACTAGATATAAACACCAAATGTAGCTATTTCTAAGCACAGCAAAACAGAAAGATGGTTGCCCTTGTGGCTGTGACTTCAGGGAGCTGGAAGACACAGGCTGCCACAGCCACACAGTGCTGCCCCAAGCCAGCACTGACCAGGGTTCTGTAGACCTCTCTGCTGACCACAGCTGCTAGTCTCAGCTAAGGCTGCACAAATCCACAGCGGCACTGGATTGGGATTTGGGGGAAAACCACACCTGCATATTTAACCTGCTACACAAAACATCAAGGCTGACAACCAGTGGCGGTCTGCTGGGCACAGCTGTGCCTACTCGAGGGCGGGTGGTGCTGCGCTGGGAAAGCCATCTGTCCTTACATGAAGGGAGGCATAGAGGCGTATGGACTCCACAGGCCAGGTGGAATAGTGGGCGACTCGCAGTGGCCACAAGACACGCACCCAGTAACCCTGACCACAAGCCCAGGAGGTCCCCAAAGCCTTACTGGCCCAATTCACGGACAGAGGGGCATGGAGAGGGAAACACATGTGCCAAGACACAAGCATTTGGAGGGAGCCAGGATGCAAATCCAGGCAGTCTCGGCTTCAGAGCAGCAGCCCTGACCACTGCAGGACACAGTGACCCTGTGCTTCACCTACCCAGTTCAGAGGATGCCCTGGCTCTCGTGCTAGCATCTATCCCTCAATCTGAGCCTGAACTGGTTCTATCAGATGAGCGGGTCCCACAAAATGGGTCTTTCCTAGTTCCTAACACCCTAGTAGGGGAACATCCAAGGGTATTCAGGAAAACCATGCACACAAGGCTCTCAAGCCAAACTGCCAGGAGACAGCAAATCACCAGTGAGGCAGCGTCCAACTCTTACTAGGGTGTAGATGGCAGCTGCAGCTGGGGCCTTTCTAGCTTATAAACCCAGGTCGCATCTTAAAAGGGGGCACTATTTTAAATTACTTTTATCTTACAAAACTGACATTTTTAATCTGTACTTTGAGAGAGAGGGAAAGTAAATACTGAGCATTTTTGCCATATTTTGGTGAAGAAAATTAAAAGTGACACACTGAATAGTCATTCTAAATTCCAAAGACAGTACTCAAATTTTATTTGAAAACATTTACTTCTTCAGGTTACTTTTTAAAAAACAAACTTAAAATCCTTATGAACTTACTGCATATAACTGTCAGTGATTTACTGCATCATGCTCAGTATGTTTCCCTAAAAACATTTAGAGGCCAAATAACAAATCCATCTTGCACAAATTACTGTTTGATTTCACTTCCTATCCCTAAATGTCTTAGAACCTGCTGAGTCCATGCGCCCTCGCTCATGCGTGGTGCTAGCGTGCTGCTTTGTTTTTGGTCCCTTCCTCCCTCCCTCCCTTTCCCTGAGATAGGATATTGTTTGCTGTGTAGCTCAGTCTGGCCTTTAACTCACTATGCAGCCCAGGCTGACCTCAAACTGGAAATACTTCTGCCTCAGCCTCCCAAGGGCTGGAGTTACAGATGTGCATCACCATGCCTCGCTAGCATGGACCCAACACAGAGAGGAAGTCACAAAGACCTCGGAGCAGAGGCGAGAGCCTGCTGCCCTCCCATGCGCATGCCCAGGGCTCTACACCTGGTGCTGTCCCTAGGGTACAGCTCAAAGAGGTCTAGGTCTCGAAGGAGCATCTGGGTCAAGCCTGCTCCAGTGTGATGAAAGGAACTGACAGATGTTCAGTTTTCTTAAAGCCAGTGTAACTTCAACCTCAGCAGAGCCCAGCGCAGATCAGACCCTGAGGATGGGCCGGAGGCCTGGAGGTGGCATGTGTGAGGTACAGACAGTGCACCCCTGGGCCCCAAGACCTCTCCTCACAGCCTCCCCAGCGGCCACCACTAACCAGCCAGTCCTGGGCATCTGTGACAGCCCCGTCTACCTCGCATCAGTCCTGTGAGGCCAGCCCCTCTCCAAAGAGCCAAGAGGACAGGGAAGTGTGGCGAGTCACCACCTGCCGTGCTCACAGGCGCACACCCCGACAGCCCTTCGGCCACCAACTGCTTTGCAGAGTTGCTCCCTGTTTCCTGATCTTTGCCTAAGATGATTTCCAATAGTAAAACTTCAGGGAAACCAGCTTCTAAATAAAAGCAATGTCAAATCTTGCTTCCTGTGCTAACTCTGAAACAACGTGGTTCTCTTCTGCAAGTCTATGAGGCTCCTACAAACACAGACCACAAGGGTTGTACGTGGGTACCAGATCCACAGAGTAAACGTCTAGGCTCAAACTAATCAATACAGAGGCTCTGGCAAAATATTAATGTCAGTTGCCGAGCAGGTAAACTAATTTTCGAGAATTTCTTCATGTGCCTCACGACTCAAAGTTTTAAATTATGGGTCTGAAGGTCACAATGACTCCCTCAACTTCCAGCACGCCCAGTAGGTAGGTCAACCTGTCAGACTACCCAGAGCAATCAGAGGTTGCATCCAGCACAGCTAAAGCGGCCAAACCGTGGGAACTTCCAGGGTACCGCCTCAGATGTCCCACGACAGGGCGCCCGACAGTCACTGTGTGGGACATCGGCAGGGAAGGCTCTGGATGAACAGCGCAGCAACAGGCATGCCCAGGGTGGGCGAGGGCAGCAACAGCCCGGGCACCTCCTGTTCAGAGAACACCAGGGGCTCTGAGGGGGACCAGAGCACCTAAGGGGCCGTCCACAAAGGTCCCGAGAATGCCCAGGTGGGGCACTGGTAGTGACACCACGTGTGAGTTTGTCACAAGTCACAGCCATATGGCTGGAAGGGACGGGTTCCACCCCATGGAAAGTGTGCATCGACAGGTAACCAAAGCTGCTGCACTCTCCAGCTGGGCATATCAACTGGCACCGGCAGGACCACAGGTCAGTTTTCAGGGGCTTGTGGGGTTCCCAGGCCCAGAACTTTGTGCTCAAATCCTGGAGTTCATGGATCTCAGAACCGAAGTGGTGAGTCTCACATGAACAGAGGTGGCCTGGCTCGCCTAGCTGCACCTTGCAGCTCTGCTGCTGGGACCTTGCATCTAGAGGCAAGTGCAAGCTGGGCTGTAGCTGCGTGGTAGAACACCTGCCTGCCATGCCCAAGGCCCCAGCACTGCAGAGCAGAACAAAACTGTCCTTTGCTGGGCGTGGTGGCGCACACCTGTAATGCCAGCCCTTGGAGAGGCTGAGGTGGGAGGATTGTGGCAAGTTCAAGACCAGCCTGGGCTACATAGTGAATTCAAGACCAGCCTAAACTACAGAGGAGACCCAGTCTTCGAAACCCTAAATGAAATGAATGAACGCAAGTGCCGTGGCTCACCGGTATCACAGCGCCACTGAGCAACAGACTGCTGCGTTGCAGAAAGCCTGCAGCCTGCTTCTCAAACACTGGTACCAACAAAACAAATGCTTATTTTGCCACTAGTGCATTCGCTAATGAAATCAACACCACAGACAAAGCATGCAGTGCCTCCCCTATGCCCTGTGGTCCTGTCCGTGTACCCTGCCTCCGAGCAGGCAGCAGCTCCCAACTGCACTGGCAGAGAGAGGACGCTGGGTGTGGAGGACTGGAGCCCTTACAGGTGGAAAATTCTATGCAGCTGCCTCTAGGAGATTAGGGTGATCCAGCCCGGGGGTGTGAGCTGGGGTGTCATCTGCAGTGACTAGCGCAACCCCAAACTTGAGCTAGGAAGGTGGAGCACTTACCTGCCGCCTGGGCGCGCTCCACAGCGCTTCTGGGAGCAGCACGAGTACGTGAGAATCCTGAACACATCAGTGAAGGCACTGCCATCCGGGGGCTTTGAGATGAAGACGCTCTGGCCACAGAGGAACACCACGAAAGCAACAGCCACACACACTGTAGGGATGAGGTAGCCAGCGAAGAAGCTCACATTCTGCTGCACATAGGCAATGCCTCCTAGTGAAAGGATGGCTCCCAAATTAATGCTCCAGTAAAACCAGTTAAAAAATCTCCTAGTGGCCTCTGGACCTCGATCTTTGACCTAAAATAACAGGGAGGAAGCATACTTGAAAACCCATGATATATATTTGTCTTCTTTTTAGTTTTCTCTTTTCCTCTGATAGGGACCCACTGTGAGGCTCAGGCTGGCCTAGCCCCCTGGGGAGCTGGGCACACCCCACCACGGGGCACATGTCCTGTGAGAGCACATACAGTGATGCATTCACATGCAATGAAACGGTGTCTCAGGTATACTGAAGGGTTCGAGACAGAAAGTACCCGAAAGCAAGCTGCCTCATATGTAAATACCAACCAATCCCACAGGCGCAAAACATTTGAACCACCTTCCCTCCTCGGACTACTTGGGATGAGTCATTAGACCCACATTCTGAACCTGCATGATAAGCATCCTGTGAAACAACCTCCTAGCTAACATCCACTCACAGGAAGTTTTAGAACAAGTCTTCATAGCTCCATATCCTTCTGAGCTACATCCAAGTGCCACTGAGATCTGACAAACAGACTCAGCCCCAAAGCAGAGCGCTGGGGACATCTGTACCTACTATAGCTGGGCTTCTGAAATTCTTCAATACCAACTAAAACTAAACCCACAAGCCATTTCTAGATCGCTAAGTCCATCAAACAGATCAGGAAGAACTCTGATAGTAGCAGTGGTTTGTGTAAGTCTCCAACATCACTAACTTCCTGGACTCAGACAAGTACAGGTAGGCTCACAGGCAGATAAGGCCAAGAGGCCCACTTCTCTGGGCCTGGCACTGCTGGCAGGCACTAGCTCACCAGGACGGGCACCTCCCTCCTGTACCGCCCCCTTCCCGCCTGGGCTTCACTCTCAACGAACACTGCAAGGGTGGGCCCTGTCCCAGCCACAGACGTTTCTACTGAGTTTCACTTCATTTTTTTTTTTTTTTTGGCCAACTCACTAGCTAAAGGCTGACTGTGGATTTCATCAAGATTGTCTAGTTCTGTAGTCTGAGGAACTTGTCTCATCTGACGTCACTGGGTATGGTAAAGGTCAGAACATTCCTGCTTTCTGATCCGCAACAACGCCCTCCACAAAAAAACAAGTCTGAAGTGGACCTGAATCAACCAATTATAACATGCGAGAAGCATCTCTGTAGCAGTCATATCACTTGATACAGTACTTTTGGGTCTATTAAGATTAGAGTAAGGGTATAAAACATAAACGTGAAAACTGAGTGCTCCTCAAAATTTGTTATTTTCAGGTTAGATTGATAAGCATTCCTACTATGTTTGAGTGAATTACATGGCTAGGATCACCCTAGATTGAAAATCCAAGTATTTAAACTGCACACTCCCTAGAATGAAACCCCCCACCAAACAAGTACAGCACAGAGTCCAAACACCAGATGCTGGCCTCCTCACTGAGTGAGTCTGTGCCGCGACTTCCTTACTCCTGTGACATGACGCCTTTACATCATTATTTATGTATTTATGGCCTTTTTGAGGCAGGGTCTCGCCATGCAGTTCAGACTGGCCTTGAGCTCACTTTGTATCCCAGGCTGGTCTCGAACTCGCAGTGCTCCACCTCCTGCCTCAGCCTCCCCAGTGCTGGGATTACAGGCATGCAGCACCATGCCTGGCTGATACCTTTGTATCTTACCTCACTGCGGGCATCAACAGTGCTTATGCTAGGCCCACCTCGGTGGCACAGGGCCTGTTGGCAAGCGTGAGGTCCTAGGTTAGATTCTCACTTCCAAAATAAATGAATAAATAAATAAAATAATGCTTATGCTATACCGGAAACAGACCAGAAGAAAAATTGTGAGCACAGAATCATTGCAGAGAAAACATACTTAAAACTGTTAAAAAGAAAAAGTAACTGTTCTGGCAAACTTGGAAACGGAAGGTGAGCCCAGTAAACACACTGTGCTCTGAGGGAGCTGCGACTTACAGGAGCTGAGACGTACCACCAGCCCCCATTACTCCCAGTGGCACTGCACACATTCCCCACACCCTGAGACATAGTTCATCTCCAAATGCAGGAAGGGAAGGGTTCGTTTTCAACTAGCCTGGCGGAATTCTAACCTCGAAATTCCATTCACCCTCCTGCCCTGAGGCCTGGAAGTAGGCTTACTCTGCTTCCAAGCATCCTATACCAGAACCGCTTTACAAACCAAAGGCTGTTCTTAGGGCCCGGGACCCATACAGTGGCCATTTTTGTGCAGGGGGAAGACGGCTGCCAGAGGGGCACATCACATGCCTCCTGCTCCGTCCACTGTATGAGGTCACCATGTGAGCAGCTGCCGCCTGCCCAGCAAGGGTAAACAGCCTTTCAAGTGACCAGTCAAATGATACCCCGGAAATTGAGCTGGAGAAGCAAAGCTAAGGGATTTAATGGGCCGCAGTGAGTCAGATGGTTGCCTGACCAGGAGAAATTCCTTAAAGTGCACAGCACTGCAATGTTTTCCCTTTAGAAAAAGTGGGCATTTGTTCTATCTGTACTGCACATTTCTCCTCTTTCAGATCTCCATTTCAAATCCTGAGAGGGGTGGGAGAGTCATAAAAGGAATAAAGACATGTACACGTTCCAACTCCCCACAGTTAAAGTGATCACTATGCACTGCAACACATGCTAATAAAAATAAACATTAAAAGGAGAATGTGAGTACTAGATCCACCCATGGAGATTACTCAGGACCTCTGTGAAAGGTGAAGCCCTGGCTAAGTGACATTCCTACCACCCTCGGGCTGGGCTCAAATCCTCTGTCAAAGCCACCAACACAGCTGACCCTTGCCCCTCACTCGGAAGCCCCTGGAGTCCTGTGTGAAGTGGAGGCGCCAAAGCCAGAAGCCAACATAGATTCCTTCAAAATAGATTCCCCAAGGCTGGATAGGCTAGAGCAGGGGTACCAACCCACACCCCGGGACACCTCAAACAGCCAGCACCCAGCACCTCGGGGTGGGGACAGGGACAGCCTGTGAAATCCCCTCAGAGCCCACCAAGACCTGGTGTGACGCACAAAGCCTGCTACTGGGATGCTGAGCCCCACTCCATGCCTTTATGGAACAGCAGCGTACAGAGCCGAGCACTGACCCACGAAAGGTGTGGCCCACAGGCACTGCAGTCACTCCCACGGCCGCCCGGCCACTGGCACTCACCACCTACCTTGGCCTGGAATGTGCATTTCCCAAATGGACAGAGCCGAGCAAGGGAGGCTCTTGCCAGATTGCCTGCACCCACTAACGTGTTCTCAAGGTTCATCATTACTGAGGTGTTTTGGCTGAATTATGTGGCTGGGCGTGGTGGCACACACCTGTAATCTCAGCACTCAGGAGGCTGAAGCAGGACTGCTGAGAGTTCGAGTCCAGCCTGGGCTACAAAGTGAGTTGAATGCTGAACTGTATAGCAAGACCCTGTCTCTGTCTCTCTCTGTCTCTCTCTGTCTCTCTCTCTTACACACATACAAACTCATTATGTGTATTCAAGAGATTTAGCTCATCATTCAGCAGATGATGTACAGCCCCTAATTTTTCTCACTAGAAAACTTCCAAGCTTTACACAACACTTCTAAGAACCCTAAAGTATATACTCTGTGCCCCTAACTTAGATCTCTAGCTTTCTTTTTGCTGATAAAAATATGAAATACTTTTGGCTGAACTACTTGAATGTAAGTTGCAGCATCCTATCCTACTGTCAAGATTTCATCACCCTGCTCCTCTAAGAGTAAGGACATTCCTTACACAATCACAAGCCATCACCAGACCTGAGAAACGTCGCGTCAACACCGGATGACCAGACATGTGATCTACAGTCAAAGCATCTCAAGGGCCCAGAGGACAGCTTCACAAACCCCCGAAGCCGACCACACAGCGCCCTTCCCTGCTGTCCAGTCCCGCTGGCACCCTTCCCGCAAGAAGGGGCCTTGGACAGTGGAGACGAGGCCAGTTATCCTGCGGCAGGGCGCACCTCTCTTGAACTCCACACTTAATTACGGATCAAAAGCATGCACGTTCTCTCAGATCCATTCAACACAGATAACCACTGTAGGCCTGATCGCACAGTCTGCCTCCATCTTTTAAAGGGCAGGGAAAACGCTATGCTTTCTAGGATCATTTCTATAGTATGTTAAAGGACAGGGAAAAGAAAAATAAAGGCCCAAGCATGCCACCCAGCTGCCATGCACCGAGTCAATATGGAGTTCCCGTGAGGTCTCCTGTGAGCCTCTCGCAGGTTCACAGCGTGTGTGCTGTGAACTGCGCCTGTCATAGTGAGTGGGCTGCTCCGCTCTGGGACAGGAGAGCTGGTTTCCGGCTGGGGCAGTCTGACTTAAGCTGGTGCCCTCCAGGAGGCAACGGACTGGTAATTCACGTCCCTTCCCCAAAAGCACTGGGGGTTGAACCTGGGGCCTTGTGCACAGGAATTCCTCAACAAGGTGCAGTACTCACAAGGGTATTTTGTGCAAAAACTGACTCTCTAGGCTCTCCTAAAACCCAACACCCATAGCACCCTACTTACATGCTCAGCTCTGAGCCAGGACTCCTTCTCCCATGAGACCTGTGTCACCACACCCCATTGAACCCCACTCCACCACAGACACCTGCAGGAGCTGGTGTTTTAGGTTCTATGCGGCCCTTAACTCTCTGTAATGACTGGGCTCTGACACAGCTGGGTGACTGCAGCCCTAGTCCAGGGAAAGGGCCTAATGTGTCCTAGGGAAGTTTTATGGAACCTGGAGTTTGCATTTCAAAGTTTTCACTTGCAACAAAATATCACTTCCAACCAGTTAAGAAGTAAGAACCACTCCTAGCAGGGGAGTTGTCAGGAAACAAGCAGCCCCGCGGGAATATGGCTCAGGGGCACAGAGTAGGCCCGGCAACACTGGGTGCCGAGTTCGATTCCCGGTACAAAAAACACTCACAAAACCAAAAAACAGTAAGTCACCCTGCTTTGGCACCCGGGTAGCTGGATGATTTCCTTTGCGGGGGGGGGGGGGGCTCCCTCATCTCCTGGCTGGGGCATCGAGCAGCAGCCTTCACGGGTCTTTCTACCAACCCCAACCCTCCGAAACAGCAGATGGTCGCCACTACAATGCAGGGCCTCTCCTTCGCCTTTTGGCCCCAGGGGCCCTGCCCTTTGGACTCCCCTATATGGAAACCATGATTTTTGCTTTTGCCCTATGGGGGATGGAACCCAGAACCGCACGTGCCGGAGGAGCAGTCTAGTACTGACCACATCCCCAGCCCTTTTCGCTCTGACACAGGGTCACATCAAGCTGCCCAGGCTGGCCTCGAACTTCCAACCTTTCTCCCTCAGCCCCGCAAAGAAGGTCTACTGCGTGCTACTTTCAACCTTTCCTATCCTTCCAGCCTCGACTCAAACGGCTTCCCCCACAGACAGGAAGCACCTTCCCTTTGGAGCTAATCCTGGTCTTCACGAGACACAGGGGTTCCACCCCCAGGTGGGCCCCGCAACAGCTGCTGTTGTACCTGTCTCCGCGGCCTCTGTCTACCTACCTTCTCAAAGGCTTTCTCCCACAAGCAGAAGGCTGCGCCCTGGCGTTGGGGCTCCCTGTCCCTCCTGAAGCAGGTGCAAGGGCAGGTGGGCTTCCTCCCCGCACCAGATGCACGACCCCCCGCCGCCGGGCAGGAGGCTCTCTCCCGCTTCCACCCTGCGCCAGGTGCAAGTGCAGGGTGCTGGGTTCCCTGCTCCAGCGCCTCCTCCTTCAACTAGCAGGCAGTTGGGGCCTCCGTGTCCCTCCTGGACCAGCTGTGCCCGCTCCCCGCCGGCCCGCCGGCCCGCCCGGCGCAGGTACGGGTCCGGGGCCAGGTGGGCGCGGCTCACCTGGTCGGCGCCGAAGGGCGTGATGTTGGCCTTCACTGTGGCCACGCCGAGGCCCACGAGCGTCAGCCCCACGAAGGTGGCGAGCGCGCAGCGGCGCGGAGCCTCGTCGGGGCAGGCGGCCGTGCCGTTCGGGAAGGGCGCCGAACAGTTGAGCACGCGCACGGGGCGCAGGGGCCCGCAGAGCGCGGCGCGGGGCCCGGGCGCGGCCAGCAGCGGGAAGACGAGCATTCCCAGCAGGTAGAGCGCCAGGCTGAGCAGGATGGCGCGCGCCCGGCCGAGCCGCGCGTCGGCCAGCCAGCCGCCGAAGGGCGAGCCCAGGTAGGTGAGGCCCATGAAGATGAGCAGCGCCTGGCTGGCCTGTGCGCCCTCCCAGCCGAACACCGGCCCGTTCAGGAACAGCACCAGGTTCGACGTGACGCCGTAGAAGGCGGCGCGCTCCAGCAGTTCGGTCAGCAGCACGGCGCCGCAGGCCGCCCGCCGCCCGGCGAACGTCCCGGCCGCCGAGGCCGCCCCCCGCCGCGCGCCCAGCAGCGGCGCCCTCTCGCCCGTCGCGCCCTCCATCAGCCGCTCGCAGCTGCCGCCGCCGCTACTACGGCCCGCCGCGTTCCCAGAGGAGCCCGCGCCGCGTTCTCGCGAGACCGCCGGCCCGGCTCGCACCGCCCATTGGGTGGGCCCCCGCCGCTCAGCTGCTGGGGGCTTCCGGTCCCACGCCGGAAGCCCGACGAGATGGCCGACTGGTTTCCTGGGTTAGTAAGCGAGGCGACTCCCGCTGCATTGAGTGTTCCCCTGGCGTGTTAGGATAGAGAAACTGGACCCGAGCACCGGAGGCTCGCTTCTGACCGTGGCTGCGCCCCCGGCGGGCTCCCTGAGGCTGCTTTGCCCCCACCGTCCTGCGCCTCTTCCCTCCTTGGGGCCTGCAACAGGAGCGTCTCAACCTCGTTACTGACGGTCACCCCGCCTGGCCCTGTCGTGAGGGCCCTGTCTGTACAATATGGGACGTTCGGCAGCTCTCTGGGCTCTGCTGGCCCCTTAGATACGAGCTTCAGCCCCGCCAGCGCTGATTGTGACAACCAAAAGCGTCCCCAGACATTGCTAAGGGACCCCGGCGGTTCAGCTGTCCCGTTGAGAACCAATGAGTTGACATCCAGGCTGCAGCCTGTCTCAGCCTTCTAAAGCTGACCACCGTGGTCACCTTGTTAGCGTCTCAAGGCCCAGCCGACCTCCGCCTACAAGGCGTGTTGGGCCAGCCGGTCAAAGGTTATTTCACCCCGTGTGTGTGTGTGTGTGTGTGTGTGTGTGTGCGCGCGCGCGCGTACTCACTTTATAGCCCTCCAGAGTGCTAGGACTACAGGCGTGCGCCACCACGCCTGGCTTATCGGTTTATTCTTTTGCCTCTCTGGTCTGTGCACATCCCCACCGGTCCTGGCTTCGCGGCGGCAGAGTTCTAAGGTGTCTTCCTCACTATGCCCCAGCACTTAGGACAGCGTCTGACACTATGTGGAGTGGCAGAGTGTCTTCCAACAGTGGCCTCCGGCAAGGCTCCAGGGATTCCAAGAGTGTAAGACCAGTTCCCCATCCTTCCTCCATCCTTAGGTCCAAGATTGGGTAGAGCCACGCCCTGAGAAGGGGTCTGGGCCAGGAGTTCACGGGAATAAGTAATCCTGCCAGTAAGGTTAAAGGCGCATGCGCTACATTTTTTAAATGTCAAGTGTATAGACTGATTCATAGCACCGTGCTGGCACACAAGCGGCAATGCATATTTATTAAACTCATAATGAGAGAATAGCTGAATGCCAGAACTGGACCTTCTCCACCTATTCGTGCTAATTGTTCTTCATACGTCAGCTCAAATGTCACTCTCGTGGCCCTCCCGCCCTAAATCAGCCCCTCCTTTGTCTGTGTCGTCCCTCATACATTTCTATGTTCTTTATACAGATTCTTGCACACTTTTCTCACAGTACCCATTATAACTTATAATTGTTTATTTTGTGAAACTACTTAATGTCTGTCTTAAAAGTCTTCCTAGTACATGTTTGCAGTAGATAATGCTTACATTCCTTGTGGGGAGTTGGTACATGTACATAACACATCTTAATTATTCTTACATCCCTTCCCCTTCCCTCCATCTCTTGGCTGTCTTTAAAGCTGAAAGGGCCAAAATGTTATGCTATCTGTTCACTGCAGTTCTCCCAGAGTCTGAAACAGCACCACCAATGATAACTTCCTGTGAAATTAACGAGACGATCATTTGTGGAATTGTAGATGTTGGGAAGACACCTTACATTTATATTAGCATCCCCGCTCACTAAAGATTTCTATCCAGTCACGTGTCTGGCAGGCAGCAGGACTCAGATAAGGAAAGGTCTTGTGCCTGATTCTTAGTCCTAGTGTTTTCTCAATGTTCCCATGGGCAGGGAGACAGAATCTGTATTTTTTTTAAGACTGGAAGGCCTGGAACACTCAAAGTCTAGAATGAATTTGACATTGTGAAGCATGGAGTAGCTTGAGTCATACCATAACCTGGTGTCACTGGCCGACCTTCCTGGAGGGATACAAAGATAAGTTTCAAGATCGGGGGAAGAGCAGCCTCAGAGTTGAGTGTGTACGCTGAGGGATTTTTTTTTTTCTTTTTTTGGGACAAAGTCTCCCTGTGCAGTTCAGGCTGGCCTTGAATTCACTGTGTAGCCTGGGTTGGCGTTGAACTCATGGCAATCCTCCTGCCTCTGCTTCCTGAGAGGGCTGGGATCACAGGCCTGTACCACCATGCCCAGCTTATGTGAGGAATTTTGAGGAGTATTTCAAGGTCCTCATTTTGACTCCTTGAGGTTGCAAAACAAATGCAGCATGTAGAAATTATTTGATTGCAGTGTGTAGAAAAGGAAGGGAGGTGGGGTTGGGGATGTCGCTCAGTGGCAGTGCCCTTGCCTGGTGTGCGTAAGGCCCTGGGTTCAAGCGTGTCGAGAGCACATATTGCAAGATGACATGGATATAAAGCATCTGGAAGAGTCCAAAGCAGGGACAGAATACAGATGAGTGGTTCAGCTATGAAAATGTTCTAAAATTGATTGCACTGAGGGTTGTGCATACCCTAAAACCACTGAACTGTCCATTTTAAGTGGATGGATTGTATGTAAATCATGTTTCAAAGCTGTTACCAAAAGAACATGAATTAATCGCTTAAAACAGAGAAGTTTCACATATAAATTTGTATTTCCTTTTGCCCCAGCACCAGAATGTGAGGTCTGGCCACCCTGGGGCTGTGGTTGCCTGTTCAGCAGTGCCCATTCCCCCTCGGGCCCCTGGCTTCCCTTGAGCCACATCTTATGGCATTCAACCCTAGTCCTCGTAGGTCACATGCCAGAGGCCTGCTTTAACCAAAGGTTATAGCAGCGTCCTTGGCCAGGTCTGGGCTTCAGGTCTGGCAGCCCCGCCTTTTGTGCCTTGGGGGCCTGAACTACTATTAGAAGTCCAGGTGCCTCACTAGCATGGCCAAGTGTTGAGAGCCCATAGCCACATGGGGAGGAGCCACTGACCTGCCCACTGAATGCAGCCATGAAAATCACCAGCAGGAAGGCCACCGCCTGAGCCTCCTCAACCAGAGGACCAAAGGAGTGCAGGCTGGGGTTGATTTTAAACCACAGAGGTCTGGGAGAGTCAGCTATCTCACCTGGAAGCAGGTGATGGAAATGTATCTCCCTGCCGTCCCCCTGTCCAGAGTCTGCTGACAGCAGGTGGGCACCACCACGGCTGCCTTCACACAGAGGACACACTTCTAACACCTTAATCCTTCCTACTTTCAGCTGTTTCATCATCTCAGGAAGGTTATTCTCCACACCTGTGCTGTGCAGCGAACACCCACTAGCCGTGTGTGGCTAAGTTAGTCGAAATTAAACAGAGTGGAAGTCCTGCCTCTCGGTGACACTAGTTCCTTGCTCTGTGGCCTTGTGTGACTTATGTGGCTGCCATGTTGGCCGGCACCATTCTGATCACACTGTGCTGTGCCACTGTAACATGGGTCTCTCAGTCTCTTGCCCAACGCATACACCCGCTTTTTGCTCCCCCACAGAATCCTGACTCCACTCAGGTATTTATTGTTCGTCCTCCGCACCCTACCCCTGCCCTCTCTAGCTAGTGCTGTTGCTTAGGAGAATCTACCATCTCCTTGGCCTCTGATTGGACTAATACCTGTAGCACAGTGCTAGGCCAGACCTCTTTATGCTGATGGCTGCAGGACCGAGGCTTGGACCACACAGGATGAGAAACTTCCCGAGTGCCAGCGTGGACAGGGTGGAAGTTGTAGATGAAACGATGATGCTCAGCAGGAGGTGTACTTGGACAGCAGCCTGTGGTGGGTGTTGCACAACTGAAATGAGCCAGGTTAGGAGCAAACCGGACAGGCAGATGCCACAGTGGAGAACGGGGAGAAGTTAGTAAGAGGGAACGGACCTGAGCTTGACTCACACACTGTGTGGTGTGTTTGGCATTTGTAGCCCAAAACCATGTATCACTATCCTGTCCAAGAAATAAAAGGAGCAAGAGAGCATCGCCTTGTTTTGCACATGCCTGGCCTGCTTCATACTTTGAGCCTTTTGCTGGCCTCTGAGGGCACTGACTCTGCAGCCCCAGTAGTGAGTCTGCAGGGGTTGTATAGCTAAAATCAGATGTAAATTGACTTAATGTTTGTTGTCAAGTAAAACCTTTTAGCCTTTACAACTAAGATAATCCTGTGACCTAACTCACACGCCAGGCCTCTGCGGTGCGGCTTTGGCAGTTGCTTCTCACTGGCTGGACACCCACGACTGAGCTCTTGGGGAAACCCACAGCTGATCTGAGATGTGGCCCCTCCTCCAGCCCTGGCAGCCTTCTGCACGCCCTTGGAGGCAGCGAGTTCGAAACCGTCAGAGCCAGGCGAGGCCAGGGGCTGCCGGGCTTCCCGGATGTCCTCATGACATCTCTGCTTCTCTTTCACATCTCCCTGGAGTTGCAACAGTTGTGCACAGTTCAGCTTCCTCAAAAGTTTGGTTTACAAGAGGCCAGCATGGCCTTCCTGCACCCTCTGCACGTCACACCCTGAGCACTCAGCCCGAAGGTCACGGGGGGGCTGGGGGGAGGCTGGGCTGGGGACGGGGCTGCTCTTCTGCTTTCCTGGATGCCTGGCTCCTGGCTCATCTCCCTGCCAGGGCCAGCGGTCAGCCCCACACTCACTGCTCCTGCAGCCTTCTAGCCCACTGCACGTAGTCACCAGTGGAGTATAGGCAGGGCCGCCCTCTGAGTCCAAACCGAAGCCCTGTGAAGCTGCTTTCAGTGTATGTTAATTCAGTCCTCGGGACGATGGGGGTTTATTCTTATAGAGGATGTGAAACTGTATGGTCCAAAAGACAGGTTTTAATTGGCTTTTCTGAAGCACTCATTTTATTTGACCCTGTAAGCAGAAACCTCTACTTACTTGGGGATTTTTCTCCTGTTTTCACAAACCCGTGAGACAGCTGCACCAGTCAGGTATTCACCTACAGAGTGGGTGCCGCACAGAGGGAGAGACAGGTAGTGAAAGAAAATATGCTGCTGCCTGCTGTTGCGTCTGGGGCAAGATGTTAACAAGCGTGCAGCCACACCTCTCCTAACTGCCACTTTTATAATTCTTTTTAAGGAAGCTTTTCTAATTTTTTTCTTCAGTATTGAGGCCCAAACTCAGCAGTGAGCTTCATCCCCAGCCCTTTTTTATTTTGTGTTTTGAGACAGGGCTGAGTCTGGGTGCAGACTTGTGACCATCTGATCCTCCTGCCTCAGCCTGCTGAGTGGTGGGATTGCAGGTGTGCACTGCCATGTGGCTCCTTATATGTAATGTAAATTTTGACTATAAAATAATCAGTAGCCATAAATGTGTACCATTTTTTTCTTTTTGAGACAGAGTCTCACTGCACAGTTTAGGCTGGCCTGGGACTCACTTTGTAGCCCAGGCTGGTCAAACTTGAAATGATCCTCCTGCCTCAGCCTCCCAAGTGCTGGGATTACAGGCATACGCCACCATGCCTGGCCAAGTGCATACTGTTTTCAAGATTCAGATTTACAGGAAAGATCAGTGGAGAAGAACCAAAGCACAGATATAACATACCTTGCTCAGCCTGTGTGATGGAGAGATTTCTAGTCCACAGAGAAAAGGATGAATTGTTCAGTAAACTGTTGGAAAAAGCAACTACCTCTGAGGAAAACAGGCTTCATGTTTTGTACTTACGTAAATTACAGATGGATACATCTTTAAATGAAGAAACAAACAACGTGAAAGCATTAAGGGAAAAATGGGCAAATATGAAATCTTTGAGGGAAATTTTAAAGGCTAACACTTCAGCGAGAAGCTGTTTATTGAAAAAGTTAACTGTATTAAGACTTAAAACAACGTGGGGGCTGGGGAGGGAGCTCAGCAGCACAGCACCTGCCTGGGAAGTGCGAGGTTTGAGTTCGATTCTAGGTACAAAAAAAAATTAAAACCTAGTATGTATAAAAAATAATAATCATAGTCAACTGCACAAAAAACCTGAATATCTTTAATTCATACAATAAAGCTAATATCCTTATTTTGTGAAGAGTTCTTTAGATTCTCGCGGAAAGGTACGCAGCGCATACATGGGATTGGTGTGGGAATGGCTGGGCCCTTTGAGGAGAGCTGCTGTTTGTCCCCCGAACACGAGTCCCTCAGGTGATTCTAGCTCCACTTTCCTTATTTAACTCGTCATGCCTTGGGTCAAGGTGGGACTGGTTACACCCAGGCGCAGAAGTGGACCTGTGACCTAGGCCTGTCTAATCAGCAGCGTCCTGTCTGTTGAGCTACGCTGATTGGTTCAGAGATGGATGCCCACACTGGTGTGAGTTACTCCCTGGACTTTTCTCAGAGTGAGTTTGTGGCCTAAGACTGTAATCAGCAACGTCCCATCAGTAGAGCCACAGTGACTGCCGCGGGGATGGGCATATCCAGGCTGGTGAGAGCTACAACCAGGATTGATTCTGGAATGTTCAGGAGAAGGAGAGTCGCCTTTCTGCTGAACTTAGTGTAGGTTTTGTGGTTGTTGTTGCAGCAGTGGCTGCTGTTATTGTTGCTTTTTGTTTTGAGCTGTTATAAAGATAGAAGCCTGGAGTTGTCAGTGATCAATCTTGAAACTCAAAAATTAATGCAGAAGAAGGTAGAGATGAGAGAAAGACTGTTTTTAAAAGGTAGTTTATGGCTGGGCATGGTGGCACACAACTATAGTCTCGGCACTCAGGAGGCTAAAGCAGAAGGATCACCTTGAGTTTGAGCCCAGCCTGGGCTACATACTGAATTCAGGGCCCATGTGACTCCATAACAAGCCCCTGCCTCAAAACAAAGCAAAACAAAACACAATGAAAAAAAAAGATAGCTTACAGGTCTTGGTTCTAGTCATAGCTAAAAGTAGCTTTCTCTGTGACATTTCAATCATGAACTCATAAATTCTCTTCCTGGTTAAGCAGATGTGACTGACTTGTAATTGAAAGAAGTCCCAGCCAATTCAAGGAATATTGTACACACATGTGCATACCCAAACAAAAAAATTATATAAATGCCTTTCATGAAAAAATCATAGTATGCTAGTAATTTGATTTTATTTTTTTATATTTTTCTTTCTTGCTGTGTAGCCCAGACTGGCCTTAAACTCCAAAAAATCCTCCTGCCTCAGCCTCCCGAGTGCTAGGATTATAGGAAGATGCCACCATACCTGGCTACACTGACAATTTTAAAATTCAAAAGGGGGACATGTCTGGTCACTTGATAAGAAAAGTAGGTTGCACTGGCAATGTTTGGGAAACACACACTCACAGAAGGCCGCTGGAAAGCTCAGTCAGTGTGGCTGTCTGGAGGGCCATTATCTGCTGTGTCCAGAGCCCCTTCGCTCACACTCCATGCAGTTCTCCCTTGAGGAACAAGGAGGAATATTTTCCCACCTTGGGATCTACAGGCCAAACCTGCATGGCCAAGAGGGAACACTGAGCTGTGGATGCAGTGTCTGCCAGGCCATCTACCATGAACTTGGCTTTGTGGCCTAGAGCAGAGGAGCCAGACTCAGCCGCAGGACAGTGGGCCCTGGAGCGGGTGCTGTTCGAAGCAGGCTAATTTGTTATGCAGCGGCAGAACCTCACACAGTCATCTGTGCTGAGCATGCCTCCACCCGTAGCCCTAATCCACAGCATCCCTTGGGCAGCTGCATAGGGTTCTGGTACATGTTCATTATGCTGTTGCTGGAAATAGTGAACATCTGGAAACAGTAAAATGTGCACAAAGACGGCACTGATAAAAACTGACAGCGCACCCGTAAGTGTCTCTTGCATGCCATGGTTCCTCTGCCCGTTTCCTCAGGGCTCATTAGCTGGTGGCCGCTGCGGCTCAACAACCAGCAATGCCAGCAACAGGGAATCTGCAGCAGCAAAGACCCAGATCTCCGGGCGCTCAGTCCATTTAAATGGGGACCATTTCTCAGCAAGCTCACATTTATCAGCTTCTGATCCTAAGGGCAACTCAACTAATTCCAGACTTCAAGTCCTATCTGCAGTTTCTCTCCCTGCAGCCCCTGGAATGGTGTTTGAGTCCATGGGAGGAAGTGTATGCTCTAGGGGATGTGCTAGAATTTGGGCCAGGGCCCCTCAAAGGTGCCTATCATGATTACTGAGTAAAATAAAACACACTACAAAAGCAAAAGTGTAGAGGGTTCCATTTTTGTAACAACAGCAGCAAACAGAAACAATAAAAATCAACACCAAAACTACGATATCCATGTAGTGGAGCCAGAGCAACGTGAAGCCCCCTCCCACGCACACTGCCATCCGTGAGCCCCCAAGGCTCCGTGTGGAATGGGCAGCGAACAGGTCAGGGGCTGTCGTGTGCTGAGGCTGGTGGGACTCAGCTCTGAGAGCAGCGCTGGGATGCAGAGCATCCTGTACACAGAGCTGCGCTGCGACTGCAGAATCTGGAGAACCTCAAGTGTGAGTAGCAGTTATCTCAAGGCAAAGGCTGGGGGACATCGTGTCATTTTCACAGTTCTTTTCCTGCTTACATTAATGTTTTCAACCTCACTTACTTAGTCCCTAAAAGTAAATTTAGAGAGACTTTCAAGAAAAACAGCTTCCCGTTCCTACCTAGAGCTCCAGTGGGCTGCACATGTGCGCATCAGTGTTCACGACCCTGCAGCTGCAGCAGGGAGGCCCTCGTGAGGGCAGAGGTGGCTCTGTGCTCCAAGGTTAGGCAGCGAATCAGCACGACATCAGAAGAGGGCTGAGGTCAGAGCCACCTGAAGACGCCAGCATGTGCCCTTGGCAGCACTCGCAGCCAGTGTAGCACTTTCCAGCCAGCCACCCCCCTTTTTAGCAGTTCATCACTTTCCAGCACTGTCAGTGAGAGGGAACAACCAGGGCACACAAACCACAGTTCCACACCTTCTTATAAAAGTCTTTGTCT
>PVLD010009635.1:0-75773 GCA_004027595.1 Dinomys branickii
GTTCTCCCCTCGCAGCATCTGAACATCGCACAGGTCTTCCAGGCCGCAATAATTCTCTCTTCCCCCGGCCTTGTCTCCGCATCTCCCCCCCCCCCCCCGCAGCCCAGCGAACCGCACGAACACTCCCCAGCCTTTGTCTCCACCCGCTGCCCTCCCACGCACCCGCAGCCCAGGGCAGCCTGGCTTCCTCCCGACCAGCCACTGAAACTGTGCTCACAAAGCCTCCTTTGGCCAGAGCCAGTGGGCGGTTTTCAGTCCTTATCTCCCTTGGCCTCTCCGGGAGAGTGTCACGTCAATCACCCGCTTCCTCGGGAACTCGCCCTCCTCCGGAGGCCCTCTTCCTCCCTTCCTGGCTGTCTGCCCTGCTGGGGACTTACTGCTAGACCTCTATGGGGCTTCTCAGCCTCAGGCAAGAGGGCAGGGAGACCCCACTGCGGGAGCAGGACCTGGAGCAGGGGTCCTGGTGCTGGTGTTGACTGGGATTAACCGGAATCCCGCTGCAAAGCCAGCACAAAGGCCCCTCCTGCGCTGGGATGCTCTACGACATTAAATAAATGGAAACAGTTCCGACCTTACAACTTTGAGGGTAGCGTATGGGGAACCACGGACTTGCGGTCTCTCCCTTGACACCCCTCCTGCCTTTAAGAACGATGCTCTAGCAGTGCTCCCCTCTCACACACGATCAGCCTTTCGCTCTGCGTTAGGTCATTCCCGTCAGCAAACAAGCACGCTATTATTCCACCAAGCTTAGAAAAAAGGCCTTCTGCCTCTTTTCCTCTTTGCTCCCTTTGGGAGACAAAGCTCTTTGAAATATTCCTGTGTGTACTGTCTCTAATTTCTTTCTGCCTATTTTCTCTGACGTCAGCTCTAATGACGTTTTGTTTTTATCCAGTTCCCATACCCAAAACATTCTCTTTTTTTTGTCCTTTTGAGACAGGGTCTTGCTGTGTAGTTCTGGCTGGCCTTGAGCTCACTTTGTAGCCCAGGCTGGTCTCAAACTTGCAAGGATCCTCCTGCCTCAGCCTCCCGAGTACTGGGATTATAGGTATGTGCCACCATGCCCAGCTACTTAAAATGTTTTTTTGTATTTGCATATGCCAAGCCTCACCTTTGAAGACTTTAATATTGGTCCATTAGACCTCGAATTTATCCTACAGTGCCCTGAATCATTTTCTGTCTTTCTGTCTTTTTTCACTGTGTGTTCACTTTGGTTAATTTCTATTACCATGTCTTCACACTCACTAATTCCTTTTCTTTTGCTATGTCTGACCTGATGTTTGTCTCAGAGGGTTTTTTCTTTTTAGCTTATTTGCACGTGTCTAATGCATAATGCTCATATTCCTTGTGTGGAGCTGGTATGTGTATGTGACATCCCAATTTTTTTTCATCCCTTGTCCTTTCACTCTCCTGCTTCCATCTGTTCATCCCCTCCCCCTTTGAGAGTGATCCATCTCCCTGTTTCCTGTTATCTGTCTTTTATTTTGATCTTTACTTTTACTTCAGTGTTTTCATAAAGACAAAAAACACCCTGGGATTTAAACTTGTGCATCTTCTTTTTTATTTCACTTAACATTATGGTCTCAAGGTGCACCTACTTTCCTACCAATGACTCAGGTCCCTCCTTCTTTATGACAGAGTAGTGCTCCCTGGCATAGAGATATCACCTTTTTAATCTGTTCATCTGTTGGTGGACTGGGTTGCTTCCAAGATTTAGCTATTATGAATTTTGCTGCTATAAGCATGGGTATGCACATAGTTCTGCAATATGATGTCTTTGACACTTTGGGGAAGATATTTAGCAGGGCAATAGCTAGGTCAAATGGAATCTTTAATTTTAGCTTTTTGAGGCACCTCCACACTGATTCCTATAGTGGTTGTAACAATTTACACTCCCACTAACATTGTAGAAGTGTTTCTTTTCCCCACCGGCAGTATTGTTTGATTTCCTGATGACGGCTGTTCTTTCTGGGGTAAGGTGGAATCTCACTGTTTATTTAGCTTGCAGTTCTCTAGAGCCAGTGTGCTGGTGCACGCCTGTAGTAACAGCACTTGGGAGGCTGAGGCAAAAGGATCACTGTGAGTGAGGCCAGCCTGGGCTACATAATGAGTTCAAGTCCAGCCAAAAGTACATTGCCGGACTGTGCTTCCAAAAAAAAAAAAAAAAGACACTTTGCAGTTCTCTAACGGACAGAGATGCAGAACCATTTTGGTGTCAAGAATCCAACTCAGGACCTTGTGCTTGCCAAGCAGGTGCTTGTGCCACTGAGCTATATCCCCAGCTGCTTTCCTGCTTTTTGATTGGGTCTTTTATCTGCTTGGGGAGGGGTGTTCTAATATTTGTAGTTCTTTATAAATTCTAGCCATCAGTCCTCTGTCTGAGGAATCACTGGCCGAAAAAGTTTTCTCATTCTGCAGGTTGTCTTTTCAGTCTATGGTTTGCTTTTGCTGTGCAGAAGTTTTTAACTTAATATGATCCCATTTATTGATTCTTGGAACTGTGTCCTGTGCAACTGGAAACCTGTTTAGAAAGTCTTTCTCTGTGCCTGCAACTTCAAGAATTTGCCCATCTTATCTTCCAGCAGATTAACGGTTTCTGTCAACCAGAGCAACTTCATTTCCGCCAGTGTGTTTTTCATGGTTAGGTTACTTGGGGTCTTGACTTACCATCCCGCGTGAGCGATGAGGTTTTTCACTCCAATGGATACGGGGACTTGCAGTTCTATGCAGTCACCAGTAAGTTGTCCCCTCAGTCCTTTTGAGTTGTTCTCTGCAAGGTGCTCGTAGTGACTTTCCGTGGGTGTGCTGACGACATCTGCATGAGGACTCGGGTGGGATCTTCTCTGTGTTCTTGTGGCACAGCTCTGCTTCCCTAGCATGCCATCACGTGACTTCTTGCCACTTCCGCACCTTTGACGCTCAGCGACTCCTAATATATGCCCTCACTCTCCTAGGAGCTGCCCGTTCCTGTGCCGTGTCTGCAAACTCTCCAGCCAGCAAGCTGGGGCAATGATCCTTTAAGCATCCCATCCTTTAAGCCCTTCGTGGCCTCCTGTCTAACATCTTTGAGATGGTTGTTTCGCTTTTTTTCATGACATCATTTTAGTGCCTTTCTCCGACCTCCTGCCGTCTGTCACTCTATCCAGAGATCAATAACATGTAGTTTTGAATAAAGCATTTGCTACTTTTCCATTAAAAAATGGATGTTTTATAAAATTAGCTCATTAGCTATTTCAGGCCAGTGGGCAAATGTAGTCTCTGTTACTTCATCTTGGCCTGAAGAGTATTTATGCACTGTTTACTGACCGTCTTTCCCTTCCAGAAGGTTCCACAAGGTTAGGGCTCTCCGTCTATTAGCTTTATCTTTATCTATTTTGTCCGCAGATACGTACAAAATGCTTTATATGTAGAAAGCTCTCAGTCAATATTTATTGCATGTTAAATGAAAATAATCAAAGACTTTGTAAGTTAAATGTGTTAGGTGGATTGTTCACACCTTAATGATGGGGTGTAGCTAATTGGAACATGAGGGTATATATTTACCAATTAGAGTTTTAGGGGCCAGAGATGTAGCTCAGCAGCACAGCACCTGCCTGGCAAGCAGCACAAGGTCCGGAGTTCAATTCCCAGTACCAAAAAGAAAAAGAAAAAGAAAAGAAGAACTCTAGTCCAGGGCAAACATGAGCCTATCTCCTGATGGTGGGAGTCCCCGTGGCAGAGAGGAGCGGCCCTGAAAATGTTAGGCCCTGTCTATGACCGTAGCGTCCTGAACACTCCCAACCTCATCTGAAGGATTAGACATTGGGCTTTGTTCCGCGAGAAATGTAACCTGGAGAATGTCCATAGGGAAAAAACCAAAAACAGAGACCATGTTACTGAGAACACAGCGCTCACAGCTCACACCCACTTGTGCTGAGATGTATTAACCTGGGAACTACTGATGCCGCGTGCTGAGCACACCTAAGAACATAACCCTTGGAGTGTACTTCTCAGCTCCTACCCGTGACTGCCCAAAGACGTAGGGCACCACCCTGACCCACTGTCCTCAGAGAACCCATCACCAAGAGGTAAGCGTGGGACAGGCCTCTGCCTGCTGTGATTTTTGTTTTCTGGAAGGGGAGAAAGGATCCTTGAAGTATGAAAGACTCTGAAAGCATGGATTATCAATAACATGAAGGACTACTAAGTGAAGAAATCTAAGAGTATTTCTTGCTAATTTTTTGAGACAGGGTCTCACTATGCAGTTCAGGCTGGCCTCAACTCACAGTAATCCTCCTGCCTCAGCTTCCCAAGTGCTGGAATTCCTGTGTGCACCACCATGCCCAGCATAAGAAGTTCATTGTGTCTTTCAGTAAAACAGAGCAGATACTTTTTTGTGTCATACTCTTTCTTCAGAATTGCTATTGTGTTGTTGCCCCTTCTGTTACATGGGATGTACACTTCAGGTTTTAAAAGTTACAGTACATTCTACAACTGAGCACCAGTTTATAACTGAGCAGGCAAAGAAATTGCATTAAACATCAGCATCTGGCAGTATTTTTTGGAAAAAGTAACTAAAATGGGTTTAAATTAACACTATTGCCAAGCATGGTGGCGCACACCTGTAATCCCAGCTCTGGGGTGTCTGAAGCAGGAGGATCGTTGCAAGTTCGAGACCAGCCTGAGCTACAAAATGAGCTCAAAGCCAGTGTGAACTGCATAATAAGACGCTATCTCAAAAAGATTTTAAAAATTAACACTATTAAATCACATCTAATATCTGATAATACATGATTCAATGCAGTTACATGATACAATAATACAAAATGTGTTAACATCAAAGAATATAAAACCAAAATTAGGATAGCATACAAAATCCATATAACTTTCTTTTGCACAGAAAAATACTCTCGAAGTATGCAAGTAACTGCCCATTGTTTTCCTTTTTTTTTTTTTTGAGACAGAGTCTCGCTATGCAGTTCAGGCTGGACCTGAGCTCACTTTGTAGCCCAGGCTGGCCTCGAACTCGCAACAATCCTCCTGCCTCAGCCTCCCGGGTGCTGGGACTACAGGTGTGCGCCGCCACGCCCGGCCTACCACACCATTTTTCTGGAGGCCTCCTGACATGCACAGGATTGATTGTTAATCTCTGACCCCTCTCCTCTTGCCTGTGGATGGGGACTGAGGATGAAAGCCCCCCCCCCCCGCTTCTCCTCCTCTTGCCCCTTCTATGGTACTGGCTATTGAACCCAAGGGATCTGCACTAATTTCCAGGCCTATTTAAATTTTGACTCAGGGTCTCTCTACGTCGCTAAATTGCCCAGGCTGGGCTCAAACTTGTGATCCTTCTGCCTCAGCCTCCCAGAGCACTGGGACGATAGGCACACAACACCAAAGTTTCAAGCTTCTGATCACGGTTAGGTTTTTCCGGTGTCCACCCCCATCACAGCACCACCCAAGAGTCACCTCATGAGAACCACAGCTGCTCTCCGCAGCCAGGAGATTCCAAGAGGTTCAGGAGCTCTGTGTTAGGGACTGGTGTCAAAGAGCAGACGTTGGAACAAAAGCTGTTCCTCGCACCCTGTCATTTAGGAAATTGCAGGGATGGGAGGGGCTCTGTGCCTGGAACTGGACCTAGAGACCAACCGTATACTGGTGACTGGTGCTTTACGTCCCAGTGGGTTAACCTACTGGGACACCATTTGCTTACCCAAACTTTGGAGTCTCACTTTCAAACCTGACTTGCAGAACTGTCAGCCTTGAGTTACCCAGTCCAGTCTGTCTCTTCAGCAGCGTCTCAGGAGTTACACCTAAAGGGCCCCGTCCTGACTTTCTCGAGGATTCCTACCGATATGCATTAGTACTTCGCATACGCACCTTCTGCTGACTTTTTGTGGCTTGGAGCAGGGCAAAGAGGATGTGGTTTAAGGAACAAGAAAGACTGACTAAAGCACTGTGTCCTGGCAGCTGGTTCCTGCAGTAGGTCCCCAGTGCCCTGGGTGGCCCCAAGGAATAGCCCAGGGGATGAGCCTGAGGGATGGCACCTGGCCATGGCACCAGGCTTGACTTTTACCAAGAACATCGAGGTGGTGCTGGCATGAAGCCAGGGAGGGCAGGGGCTGGCAGGCAGCACTGGAGGTGGCCTGCCAAGGACATCAGCGCCACCCTTCCCCAACATCACCAGAGAGAGGGGGCACAGGTGGCCTTGCTCCCCTGCAGGGGCCACAGACACCCCAGAACTGCGTCTGGGGCCAGAACCGTACCTCCAGGATCAGGAGAAGGAGGAGAGGGAGCGAGAGCACCTCTTCAAAAGCAATCAGAATGAGTTCTGCGGAATCCTAAGAGCAATCTGACCTCACCTGCAACTCCCGCTACTGAAGTGGTGCTTAACAGCAGCGTGCTTGCTTTGCTTAGCTTTCGCATGCGAACTGGAGTTTCCCCTGACTACAAAAATAATGCATACTGATCCCGCAACTAGAGCTAGCCATACAAACAAATAGCTGGACAGAACATCGTCGAGAGTCCCATCAGCCTGAGAGAAGGGCCATGCGTGTCAGCTCTTGCAGTAGTTTGCTCTACATGTCTTCCTTCCTTCCTTCCTTCCTTCCTTCCTTCCTTCCTTCCTTCCTTCCTTCCTTCCTTCCTTCCCTCCTTCCCTCTCTCCTTCCCTTCTTCCTTCCTTCCTCTTTCTTTTTGTAGTGCTGGCAATGGAACCCAAGGCCTTGTGCATGTGAGTCAAATGCTCTACCACTGATCACCAGCCGTCCTGCAGCTTTTTAGGTAACCATCAACACATGCGTAAATTTTCATAAATGTTGTCATGGCTCACGTCTGTGATCCCAGAACTTGGGAGGCTGAGGCAGGAGGATCGCTGTGAATTGAAGGCCATCCTGGGCTACATAGTGAGTACAAGAGCAGACTGACCTACATAGTGAAATCCTGTCTCAAAAAAAAGTTTTCATAAATGAAAAGAGAACACTTTTTATTTTATTTATTTATTTAGGTATCAGGAATTGAACTCAGGGCCTTGAGCTTGCCAGGCAGGCTCTGTGCTGCTGAGCTATATCCCCAGCTGAGAATATTTTTTAAAATCATCAACACCATCCACTCCCATAGCTCACATTAACTCCCCTACCCCATCTACACCCCCAGGAAGTCCTTGTTCACAATCTGAAATTCATCTCTTTTCCTCTTTAGAACCACACACAGGCAATTTGTTGTCTGTAGCTTTATATTATTAGTTTTCTGGGGTTTTTTTGTTTTTGTGAGACAGGGTCTCACTACACAGTTCAGGCTGGCCTTGAGCTCACTTTATAGCCCAGATTGGTCGAGAACTTGCAGTAATCCTCCTGCCTCAGCCTCCCGAGTGCTGGGGTTACAGGTGTGCGCCACAATGCCCGGGCTTAGTTTTTATTTTATAAAATGAGGTCATTCATTTCCTTGAAGCTTTGTTCTCTCCATCAGCAACACCCTTCCCAAAACCCCCCATGAGAGTCCCCAACACCCCCTACACTGGTGTCCCGTTCCTAAGGACTCCAGTTCTCCTGAAAGGGCTGCCTAACATTGTGTTAAGTGGGGAATTCTCCACCCCACTTCCTCAGAATACAAATCATGAAAACAATTTGGTGCAGTGGGAGAGCAGGAACTTCGGAGAGCCGAGGCTTAATTTCCTTACCACCTGGTGAGACGAAGTGGGAAAGATTATCCGGTGAGAAGGCCTTAAATAATAATGTTATCAGCGCCGCTGGTGACACTTTGACCTTATTGTTGCCTTTACTGCTTTATCCTCACGGCTCAAATACCACACTGTACACAGGGTACACAGGTGGGAAGTCCGCTCTCGCTCCCGTCTTCCAGTGCCCTGTCCCCACGCCAGAAAGGATTACTAGTGATTGTTTTCTGGGTCTGTACTTTGTGAAGTGTAAATAATGTTTCTTTGCTTTGTTCCATTTTTTTTCTAAAGTCGCCCCATTTTTTTTTGAGGGAATAGTATAAAAAACAAAACAATAGCAAAGTACTAACAAAACAAAGCAAGGACATTAAAAACGATACGGGGTTTCAAACCAAATGATACGGATTAACAGTGGTTGTTATATTATATATTATTATCTTTCAGTGGAGTTGCTCAGATTACTAGATGAAAGACTGGAAGATTGATCAAACCATTGAACAGAATAAGAAAATAATAATTTAGCTGGGCATGGTGGCACACGCCTATAATCCCAGTACTCAGGAGGCTGAGGCAGGAGGATCACTGAGAGCTTGAGAGACCAGCCTGGGCTACAAAGTGTGCTCAAGACCAGCCTGAGCTGCATAGCAAGACCCTGTCTCAAAAAAACAATAAATATATATATAATAATAATAATTTTAAAAAGTAGAGACAATATAGAGTTTCACTAGACAGGGTGGTAGGAATTCACCAATGGTTGTTATATTGCATATTGTTGCCTTCACATAAGTTGCTCAGATTACCAGATATAAGCATGCCAAATTGGTCAAAATATATATAAGAAAATTTAAATATTAACTGTTCCTTTCAATAAACCACCAGACATCAGCAGCACAGTTATCCCAGCTCTCCACCTATCCATAAACCATATATATATTTTGCCTTAGTACTTTCTTTTTCTTCTTTCCTTCATCCCAGTTGTTCCTTCCTTTGTGCAATTTCTTTCCCTTTCATATCATCTATTGCACATTTTGGGTTTTATTTACTCTTCCATGTTATACTACAAAGACAATGTGATGTTTACACATGCAGGTCTGATTTATTTCACTTATGAGGATGGTCTCTAGTTGCATCCATTTACCTATAAAAGCCTCTAGTTTATCTTTTTTATAGCTGAGTAATATTCCATTGTATAAAAATACGACATGTTTTTTTACCCATTCCTCAGTGGATGGGCATTTGGGTTGTTTCCAAGATTTAGCTATGACAAATTGCGCTGCTATAAACATGGGTGCATGTACATCGCTGTGGTATAATGTTTTTAATTCTTCTGAAAAAATACCCAGAAGGGGAATAGCTGGATTAAGTGGGACTTCCAATCCTAGTTTTGTGAGGAATCTCCAAACCGATTTCCACAGTGGCTCTACCCATTGACACTCCCACCAGCAGTGGAGAAGTGTTCCTTTTCCCCACAGCCTCTCCAGCATTTGTTATTGGTCTATCTGGAGTGAGATGGAATCTCAGTGTTGCTTTAAATTGCATTTCTTGAATGACTAATGATATTGAACATTTTTTTCATTTATTTATTCACCATTAGTATTTCTTTATCTGATGGGCTGGGGATAGAGCTCAGTGGATAAGCACCTGCCTGGCAAGCACAAGGTCCTGAATTTGATCCCCGATACAGCTAAAAAGAAGAAGGCTTTCTTATCTTCATCTGAAAAGTGCATATTTATCTCGCATGGCCATTTTTGGATTGGGTCTTTGAATTGGGGGGCCTGATTTTTTTTCAATTTCTTTGTATGTTCTAATAGGAGTCCTTTGTCTGAGGGGTAGTTGGATGACATTTTTTCCCAATTCGTGGGTTTTCTTTTTACTCTGTTGGTGATTTCTTTTGTTTTTGTTTGTTTGTTAGTTAGTTTTGTTTTGTTTTATTTTTGAGACTGGGTCTCACTGTGCAGTTCAGGCTGGCCTTGAGCTCACTTTGTGGCCCAGGCTGGTCTCAAACTCACAACGATCCTCCTGCCTCAGCCTCCCCAGTACTGGGATTACAGGCGTGCACCACTACACCTGGCAGCTTGAGCCATCTTTATGGTTGTCCTTGCAGTCTTTTTTTTTTTTTGGAGCGGGAATTGAATTCAGGACCTTATGCTGGCAAGGCAGGTGCTGTGCCACTGAGCTATCTCCCCAGGCCTGGCCTTGCAGTCTTTTTTGTTTTGTTTTGTTTTGTTTTTGTCTTTTTGAGACAGGGTCTTGCTATGCAGTTCAGGCTGGCCTCAAGCTCGCTTTGTAGCCCAGGCTGGTCGCAAATTCGCAAAGATCCTCATGCCTCGTCCTCCCGAGTGCTGGGATTACAGTTGTGCATCACCATGCCTGGGTTCAGGCTTTGCAGTCTCACAGGGCTCCTCCTACTTTTGGGGATCAGTTCCAGAGGCTGTTTTTTTTTGTTAGTCTGTATAGGGGTTGAAACAACTGTACCAGTTGTGGCATAAATCATTCTATTTTTTTTTTCATAAATCACTCTAGTAGCCTAGCAACCCTAAGAAAATTTTCAGCTGTTTTACCATGGTTAGGGACAGGGTATTCCTGGATCTTATCTCTGACTACACCCAGGAGAGCTTTTGTCTCCCCTGACCAGACCACCCCCAAGCGTTTGACAGTACAAACCCTTGCAGCTTGTCCTCACTGACCGCCCAGCCACCTGCTCTGAGACAGGCGAAGAGCTCTGGTGCTGCTGCCGCAAGGTCTGCAATAAGCAAATAAGTAGAATGTGAGTGTAATGTACCCTTGCACAGATGGTGACTTTGGCCACTGAGCCCAGTCCGAGGCCATTAAACCAGGACACAAGGTGGACCTTCGGGAGCACTGTGAAAGTCCATCAACTGCAGTCCCACATAAAAGCAAACTGGCTCTGGCTATGAGGGGCTATGTCAATGGGAGATAAAGCATTCACCCAACCCGCTACAAAGCGGTAAGTACCCTGCACCTGGCCACAGCTGTCCATCAGGTCTGCTGTCCTGCAGGCGAGTGACCTTATGTCATCCTCCAGGGGCCATCAGGCTTTTAAGCCAGTCACACAGGAGAATTTTTTTTTCACACAGGAGAATTATAGGACTCTGCACTAGCTGGATAATTCCTACCTGCTCCAGTACGTTGTACCTGCCTGGAGGATGGTGCCCCTCACAGCTGTGACTCTTCAGGATACCAGCAATGTCCAAGGGGATGCTCTGCGTGGCCTGGTGCCATTGCCTTCACAGCGTACATTTGCAAGCTGAAGCCCTGCACAGCATGTGGAGCTGTCACCCGTGGAAAGCATCAGCTCCTAGGACGTACTCCAGTATTGCCAGGACACATACACCTTCTGTTTCTTACGGGGCAGGTAACAGGTTGCTATTGCTTTGGTGCCACGACTGCTATCCTACCTGTCTACAAAGCGTGGTCTCAGGACCTCTCCAGGGTTCCCAGCACCAGGGAGCACTCAATTTCAGTGTCTGCTAGAGCTACAGCCCCACTGGACATTGGTCGGGGACCAGTGGCTCGCTAGTTCTCATGAGGCCTCTGGTCCTAGTCAGTCCCTGTACAGGGGCTTCTCACACTTGACCCTGTTCGAAGGTGAACAGAGCATCTGGAGAGCCAGAAAGGATATGATCTTCCAGCTGAACGACCCGAGGGGTGGCTGTGGGATGAATATGTCCTCTGTCCTTGTGCCCCTCTTCAGTGAGATGAATCTTTGATCCTCCCACAAGTGCCTCCATAACTTTAAGGGTAGGTGGTCAGCTCTTCGTCAGTCCTGGCCTGATCAAATCCTGCCCCCAACAGGTCTACCCACATCTGTGTGTGTGTGACCCTCACGGGCCTCCCCCTTTGTCTGGGGTGTGCATGACCTCGTGGAGACACTGGCCCTGCCTCCTGGCCTGCCTTCCCTAGGCTGGCCACCCTAGTAGTCCTTCTTTAACCCAGTGCCCCACATTGGGAGCGTGGATGGCCATGAGTGACCCGGAAGAGGAGGAGGGGGCATCCCGGAGGACCCCAGTCTTCTCAGTCCTGCAGAGAACCATGCATCACCGGGGCCCTGGTGGTAAGTGCAGACATCTCCTGCTGCACCCCCAGCTCCCAAACAAGGTCAGCAAATCACTGCAATTTGTTCACTGTTTGGGGCACAATCCCCACATTGCCCCATACAGTAGGAGTGAGTTCCCTATCTATACCCGCAGAGAGCTCGCTGTCTGGAACCACTCTCCAGGGTAGGTGTAGGTAGTGATTGAGGCTAACTGCTCCATCTGCTGCCGAAACCCCTAGTCTCGGCACCCAAGCAGCCAGAGGAGCTCCCTGGCACTGCCATTCTCAAATCTCCAGTTCAGCCGAGAGTAGGGGTGGTATGTGGGCAGCATCCATGGCCACGCTGCCAAGTGCCCCGGGTGCTGCTACTTGATTTCTGTATCACTGCTGGAGTGATACAGGCTTTCCTGCATGGAATTAGCTCAGTGTCTTTGACTCTGAGTTGTCAGTGTCTGTGAGCTCTGTTATGCACATGCACTCCTGCAGGACACGGCTAGCAGCAGCCCAACCATCTCTTCTCTGGACGCCCTGACATGGGCGTGGCATGGGTGCACTGGGGCATCAAGGGTTCTGTGTCCGTCCCAGGGCAGGGCTGAGGGCTCTTCCTCTGTGAGATCTCTTTCGAAGTGCACAAGGCTTTCTCTCTATCATGATGAGTGTCCCACGCACCTCTGCCTGAGCCTGAGGAGGAGCCCATTCCCAGAGGAGGCTGCACACTGAGAACCGCATACCCTCCGCCTCACCTGGGGAGCGGAGGGGTCCCTACCAGGCGGCAGCAAATCCTGCCAACTATGACAATCGTTCTGCTGCTGATCTACACTGGACAGGCTCCCTGTGCATGTGGGTGATACAACAGGCTGACTCACTATCAAGCGGAAGGCGTAGGCGAAAAGCCAGGCCCTCCTGGGTACCCTGACCGCACAGTCTGGAATGTTACTTGGCCTTGTCTTTCCAAACCTTATCAGAGCGAGGTGTGGTGGCACATGCCTGTAATCCCAGCACTCAGGAGGCTGAGGCAGGAGGATCATTGCAAGTTTGAGACCAGCCTGGGCTACAAAGTGAGCTCAAGGCCAGCCTGAACTGCATAGTGAGACCCTGTCTCAAAAAGACAAACATAAAAACCCCCAGTTCTTCTCCCTTGCTCCCAGCAGACAGGGGTCTAGACTCAGCAATCTTGGCTTTGGGGAGGTGCTTTGCACAAGATGTTAACACCTGAGCAACACCCAGAAGGACAAACAGTTAGGAAGGCAGAGGTGGCTGAGACCCGCAGAAGCCAAGCGCTGCAGGTGTGCACTACGTGGGGTTTCCACCCAGTGATGCTTTTCCAGGTGGCTGAACCTATGGGGTGGGCTGAGCAGGTGGGGAGAGATAAGGCTCGGGAGATAAAGAGGAAACCGACCCTTGGGGGTTCCGACTGATAACAAGATTGGCGTGGGGCTTGAAGGGGTGGGTGTTTCATAATAAGATTCAAACTAGACCTCCACTTCTGAAGATATTTTAAGCAGAGTAGAAAAAAAATAGAATCACCTTGGTACCTCCAGCTACCTTACAGCTGATTGACAGCAAGCATTTTTGTTATCGGATGAATTCATCTGTTTATCTGCTCAGGAGCAAGCTATCCCTACAGATAATTCTGGTTCCAGTAAATACACCAGTCTCCCCTGCCCACCGCTTGGGGTGATTTCCCACAGTTATCTCAAAGGTTAGAAAGTGGAGACACTTGGGAATGCTGGGTTGTAAAGCAGAACAGTTTGACTGTTTGGAGAAAAGGGCTCAGACAGAAAATAAGAGACTGGGGATATAGCTCAGTGGAATAAGTGCCTGCCTGGCAAGCTCAAGGTCCTGAGTTCTATTGCTGGTACAGCAAAAAAAAAAAAAAAAAAAAAAGAACCAAAACTGCCTCTTAGCCTGCCTGCAACATAGCAAAACAAAGTATAAGTTTCTTAGAGGGAAAGGTTCTAAAGTTTATACTGAACTAGAAATGGTACATAGAAAATAACACAATGCTGTCATTTTGAAAGTCACATATAGAACATGCTTTGTTTTGTTTTGTCTTTTTGAGACAGGGACTTGCTATGCAGTCCAGGCTGGCCTTGAGCTCACTTTGTAGAGCAGGCTGCTCTCAAACTCACAATGATCCTCCTGCCTCAGCCTCCTGAGTGCTGGGATTACAGGTGTGCGCCACCACGCCTGGCCATATTTCTTATTTTATTTTCATGAAGGTAAAAATATTTCTAGGTATGACCTAATTTCGGGCCTCGCCAACCTGTGGGTTACACTGACAAGTATTAACTCACTTTATTTATCATTTTTTTATTCATTTATTTGCAACACTGGAGGTTGAACCCAGAACCTCCGAGCTGAGCTATGTGCTTGGCCCATTTTTATGTTTTGTTTTGTGACAAGTTCTTGCTAATTTCCTCATAGCCTTTGTCTTCTTAACTCTGGGGATCATGGGTGTGCACCACCATGTTCAGTTTAACTCAATTTTGTAAGCCTGTGCCTGTGACAAGGGGGATAATGGGCTTCTGAAGATGTCTCCTTCCTACTGCCTGGGTTCCTACTATGTAAGCTTACTCGGCAAAGGGGAGTTAGGGTTTCTGGTCATCTGCCTTAAAACAATGTTATTGTCAGGCATGGTGATGATTGCCGGGAATCTCAGCACTCAGGAGGCTGAGGCAGGAGGATTCACCAGTTCAGGGCCACCGTGGTCTTCAAAGTGAGTTCAAGGCCAGCCTGAACTCCATAGTGAGACCCTGTCTCAAAAAAATAAATGAAACAAGATTATTCTGGGTTATCCAGGATTATTCAGGTAGGTCCAAATGTAGTCAATTCCAAAGGTCCTTAAAAGAAGGATACAGAAGTGGCACATGCCTATTATCCCAGCACTTGGGAGGCTGAGGCAGGAGAATCACTGTGAGCTGAAAGCCAGCCTGAATTACATAGCAACACCTCTTCTCAAAAAACAAAAGAAGTGGGGTTTAACTCAGCAGCATAAGTGCTTGCCTCGCAAGCCTAAGGTCATGAGTTCAATTCCCAGTACCAAAAAAAAAAAAAATCAAAAAACAAAAGAAGGAAACAGAGGTATCACAATTGGGCAGGGGAGAGAGAAAGCACATAAAAATAATTAAGATGTGTTATGTACACATACCACCACCCTGTGATGAATGTAATCATGTCCTGCACTCATGTACTAATAAAAATAAAAATTAAACCAGATGTAGTGGCACACGCCTATAGTCCTAGTGCTTAAGAGGCTGAGGCAGGAGGATTCCAAGAGTTTGAGGCCCGCCTGGGCTACATAGTAAGTTCAAGGCCAGTCTGCACTACAAATTGAGACCTTGTCTCAAAAAAACAAAAATAAATAAATTGTACAGCTTGGCTTGGACCTGACACTCCCAATACCCAACCTGTGTGCCAGCAGGGGCACTGTTCTCAGCTCAGCACCAGTACCCCTGGCACACACAGGATGTTATAAAAGAGATAGGAGAGGACACAGACTCTTGCAAGCATCAGGACATCTAAAGACACCCGAGCATTTTCACCGGACACCTCAAGGACTTTTCCCACTGAGGCACGAAATATCCAGAGAACTTTGATCACTGAGTTTTACCAAGATCTTCCTGCCTCAGGTGCTTGGTCTTCTTTCAAGCCCTATAAAGAAAGCCCACTTCTCTTTGTTCCCTACAGGCAGCCTTTCTGCCCTCTGTCTGCCTGCTCCCAGGCACAGTCAGTTCCACACCATGTTGCCTTTGCATAAGCCTGGTGATCTTGGCTGGTCTCTGTCTTCTGCTGTCCCTTACATATATAAGTAAAATATAAATAAATAAATTTAAATTTGAAAAAGAAGCCAGGTATGGTGGCACATGCCTGTAATCCCAGCACTCAGGAAGCTGAGGCAGGAGGATCATTGCAAGTTCAAGACCAGCCTGGGCTACAAAGTGAGCTCAAGGGCAGCCTGAACTGCATAGTGAGTGAGACGCTGTCTCAAAAAGACAATAACTTAATAAATAGAAGTAAATTTTAAGAAAGGAGAGTCCAATTTGAAGAAGGGCTGTGATGATGGGCGCAGAGGCCTACTGAGGTCTCTGGAAACCAGAAAAGGCAAGAAAGTCAGTTCTTCCCTGGATGCCCCAGAAAGGAATGCAGCCCTGCACACACACAGATTCTAGCCCAGCGGGGCCCACACAGGACTTCTGGCCTCCAGATGATAGACGTGCATGGGTGTGAACACTAAGCCTGTGGTCATTTGCTGCAGCGCAGTGGGGAAATAACACACTGCTTTCCCTTGCTGCCCAGGGAGCTGGCTGATTCTGGAGACACAGAGGCCCTGGGCCTAACTCACAAGGACCCACACACCTTCCTCCCCCATTCTCCAGCTGGCTCCTTTGGGGATGTGGGCTGCACACGTGGCCAGGGCCCTCCCCATCTCAAGGGGGCACCATGCAGGACACACAGAGCCCCTACGTCCCGCTGTCCCAGTCTCTCCCAGCCCCACCGCCAGCTGTGATCCTGCTGAGCGAAGGTGCCTTCCCACAAGGTGCTTCTCAGCATCGAGGTCCCGGGAGTGTTGCCTGTAGCTCCGCCCACTAGGGTGTTGACAGGACCTGAGACCAGGGCCATCGCCCCCTCCAGCCCTCGGGCCCTTGTGCTGCCTGCCTCTTCCCCAGGCCCTGCCTCATCGGCTGGCCAGACACCCTCAGGTAAGCGAACTTCCCCCAGCGCCCCCATTCCTGCTGACCTCTGCCATGGCCACAGGGACCCTTCCACCTCCAGAAGGAGCCTGAGTACTGTATGTGTCCCTGACCCCCGCCCCTGTTTCTGGAATTGTTTTCCCTCCTGGTACTGAGGATTGAATCAGAGCCTTCTCACTGAGCTACATCCCTATCTTTATTTTTTTTAGACAGGGTCTCGCTGAGTTCTTTAGGTTCAAACTTGTGATCTGCTGCTTCAGTCTGAGAGTGCTGAGATTTCAGGCAAGCGCCCCTCCACATCTGTCTGGTTTCTGGAATTTTGAGTTCACCATAGGGGTTTCCAGGCCTGTGACCTTCCCATAGGGGAGAGCCACAGAAACGCTTTCTTCCAAGCGGGGAAAATCCCACCATTCCAGATTCCTGAGCTGGGCAGTAATCGGGCAGAAATCACTGGCCAGATTTGTGCCCTCAGGGGCCTGGGCGCTAAGGCAGCCTCTCCTTCAGAGGAGGCGGTAGGAGGGCCTGAACACCACCGCCTGCCCTCGTCGGCCGCCTTCCTCCCAGACCGGCCAACGTCTCCCCTAGCTGGACGTCACCAGCCAGCAGGAGTCAGCCTGCCTGCGCTGGCCCGGCTGTCTGGCAGGCCCCAGGTGGCTGCCTTTGGGTGGCAGAACAGAAGCAGGGAGAGGAGGGGCGAGCTGGGCCGGGGCCCACCAATCAGACCCGGTCTCTGCAGCTGAGTCTCTAGTGTGAATGTATTTGCATAATTTGGTTCAATATTTACCGAGCCAACCTCATTTTCTGGGTTGTCTCCGTGGCCGACAGCTGGGAAGGCTGCAATTACAGCATTACGCGCGCACGGGGAAGCCGCGGGGAACCGTGGAGCTGCGGCTTCCAGACAGGCCCAGCCCTGGAAGGCGGCCGCGGTGCCCACTGCAGACCAGGCTACGCCCACGCCCAGCCCAACAACAGTGGCAACAATAACGATAACGGGTTATTTTTATTAAGTTAATAAGGCAATTGCTGACGTGTGTGTGTGTGTGTGTGTGTGTGTGTGTGTGTGTGCGCGCGCGCGCCGCAAACTAGCACTGGGGCTATGAGCATGGAATTCCCCAGGTCGGCCTCACAGCTGCTTGGGAAGTGAGTGAATCAGAACTGTTTCAGCCAACTGTTTCTGAGAAACAGAAAGTTTGTTAGCCAGGAAATGTACAGGAAGAATATTTGATTAGCTTCAGGCTCGGTGAGACTTGGGATATGAAAGATGTCAGGGTCCCACGTCCCTGCAAGCTGATCGCTAACTTCATGCTAAAGCTCCGCGGAGGCTCAGGGCCGTGCCTCACTCCGCCACCTTGTGCTGGTGGTGGTGGCAGGAAGTCACGGCTGGGCCCAAGAGTCACCGGATTGGACAGGCCTGAGCCACGTGATCACTACGCTCTGCTGGATATCCTGTGATTGGCTTAGCTGGGCATCATGTGCCCTCACTACCCAAGACACCAAGAGGCAGCAGCAGAGTGGATCGTCAAATAAAATCAAAGACTGATGCTGGATGAAGCGGCTGCCATTGAATGTTCCTTACAGCTGGGAACTTTAATTGCCTATGCCATTTTATTTTATTTTATTTTATTTTATTTTATTTTTTTGTCTTTTTGAGACAGGGTCTGTCTGTGCAGTTCAGGCTGGCCTTGAAGTCACTTTGTAGCCCAGGCTGGCCTCGAACTCACAGTGATCCTCCTGCCTCAGCCTCCTAAGTGCTGGGATTACAGGCATGTTCCTCCCCACCCAGCACTGCCTCTGTTATTCCGATGAGAAACTGCTCTACAGCAAGTGGCTCTGTGATCACCTAGATAGCAGGGGTGCCCACTGGTCCATGTTCAGGCCTGTGTGACTTAGAAGTATTTGATCCATCCTACCTTGCTTGATCCCCAAAATCAGGAAGAAAAGCCATCTTCATCTCTCTTGTGGGGACAGTTGCAGGTGCCCTGCACTGGATTTAATACTCTACTTTTTTTTGTTGTCTTTTTTTTCCTTTTTCTTCTGAGACAGGATCTCACTAAGCAGTCCAGGCTGGCCTTGAGCTCACTTTGTAGCCCAGGCTGGCTTCAAACTCACAGCAATCCTCCTGCCTCAGCCTCCCAAGTGCTAGGATTACAGATGTAATACACCTCGCTGGATTTAATACGCTACTACCATGTCTTGAAATTTGTAATATTATTTTACTTTACTTTGACTTTACACTGAAACCTACAAATTACATAGCTGACCCTGGGTGGGGGGGAGCTTAGACAGAATCCTGCTGCTCCTGAGTAGAACTAGGCCCTGGGGTGCTGGATTTTCAGCAGCCCCTGGAGATCCCAGGTCCTAGTGATGCTGTATATATTGCCTGGTGGTTCTGCAAACACTGAAGAGTGAAGGTGTGAACCAAGGGAGGAGGTTAGGAGAGTCACTGGAAAAGAGAACAGCTCCTGGGTGTCCTGGAGGGGACCCACACAGCTGGCTGCACGCAGTCCCACCCAGAACTTTAATTATAGAGAAATAACACAAGCATTGTTCACTGGGTCAGTCATCTATCACAGGTGACTGGATTTAAAATGACCAATTGGGGTTTGTGGATATAGCTCAGTGGAATAAGTGTCTGCCTGACAAGCTCAAGGTCCTGAGTTCGATCCCCAGTACTGCCAATAAATAAATAAATAAATAAAAATAAAAGGATCAATTGGGACCCAGTTCTTCAACATGTGGGGTTTACAGGGAACTGGGCTCTTAAAAAGCACTGGTTAATTTGCATTATAATTTCCTTGAAATTCAACAGTTTAGTAGGGAGGGGCTACAGCCCCCTTTAGTAGGGAGTGGACTGCATTCCCTGCTGCCTGGGGAAGTTCAATGCATTTAAATGTTTCAAAACTAGTGGCGCATGGGGGTGGGTGGGGATGGGGCTGAGGCAGGAGGATTGCTGTGAGTTTGAGGCCAGCCTGGGCTACATAGTGAGTTCAAGGACAGCCTGGACTATGAGTGAGACCCTGTCTCAGAAAAAAGAAAAAAAAAAACTTGATGAATTTATGCCAAGGGTGGTGCCACATACCTGAAATCCCACACTCAGGAAGCTGAGGCAGGAAGATTGCTGTGAGTTCAAGATTAATCTGAACTACATAGTGAGATCTTGTTTCAAAAAACAAATTTCAGGCATTGAGTAAGGAGCGGAGGCAACTCTCTTTAGTAGGGAGTGGGCTGCATTCCATGCCATCTGAGGAAGTTCATTCTTTGGCCAAAATGCTAGTTTACTGTCCTCTTAATTTTTTTTTTTTTTTTTTTTTTTTGTGGTACCAGGTATCAAACTCAGGACCTTGCACTTGCCAGGCAGGCACTTATGCCACTGAGCTACATCCCCAGCCCTCTTCTTAATTTTTAAACAGGATCCCTGGTCACCCTGCTCTATCTTGGGCTCTTCCACTAGCTCACTGCCTTACTCATGAGTTGACTAAATGAACTATGTTCTGCTATAGTTTTGCAGGGAGCCCATCACCATGGAGGAACTCTGCAGACTCTAGGAGGTGGAGGGAACCATTCTTATGCTTTGGACATAAAGGAGCCAGGAGTCCCAAGGTCTGAGCCCCCAGCATCTCTAATTGTTTATATAGTGGCTTTAGGCTGAGTTACAAAAGCAGAACGGGCTGCGTCAGACATTTGTGCTAGCCCCAAACTTCGTTCGCCTCATCAACAGCACTTCTTCTCCCCGCGCCTGCACTGGGCTGGATCTGAGCTTTCTTTTCCTGGACTTTTCAGTCCCTTACTCAAGCTCTTGATTCTGAACCAAGACCTTTTACTAGGACTTTATGGGCTCCTTCTGCCCGTTCCCTGGATCCCTGAGGAGCCTCAGCAGGGAGCCCTTGCGGCGGTTTCCACCTACCCGGGCGCTGACAGCCTACAGCTGCCGGCCAGGGGCGGGTACCTTGGAGAAGCACTGAGGACGCAGAGCTCAGTTCTGCCGCCCCTGTCCTCACCCTCACCCACTGCGAGGCTGGCTGGCTGTCTCCACAGAGCCCCTCTACAAGCCATGCAGGGCGGCAGCCATGGTCACTGAGGCCACGTGCCACCTCTCCCCACCAGCAGGGAGTCCCCCAAGGCATGACCAAACCCAGGTCCAGAAGGTCATTCCACAGAAAAACCACTGTCTGAGTGACGACAGAGGGAGGAAGACTGTCTTCCGTGGCCAAAGAGTGAAGCAGCTAGAGCTTTGCTCACAAATGGGCTTCGCTCCACACAGCTGAGTGGTTACAGACGCAGGACAGGAGTCATGGTGGAGAGAGCGCTAGGCTCATAGAGGGTGCAGTTTCATGTCTTTCCTGGGAAGAGGCAGATTTTTTAGGAACTCAGGTGCCACTGATATAGAGGAAATGCTAGATGTCAGCTCTGCCGAGTTCGTGTGGCCCAAAATTGAAGAGTGGATCCAGCCTGAGGAACAGTGGAGGTTAAGAGTATGAAAATTTACTGGAGAAAAGGAATGGGGAATAGGAATGGCGAAGAGGACCAGCTCCTGAGACACAGGAGGGGTCCTGAATGAGTTGCTAAGGAGCCCACGTGTGAAAGGAAGTTTTATACAGCAAAATCATGAGGTTGGTACAACGTGGGTTAAAATTATGATCAGCCAATAAGATAACAAGTGTGGGGCAGGATGTGGTGGCACATGCCTGCAAACTCAGCACTTGGAGGCTGAGGCAGGAGGATTACTGCAAGTTTGAGACCAGCCTGGGCTACAAAGTGAGTTCAAAGCCAGCTTGAACTGCATAGCGAGATCCTGTCTCAAAAAGGCACACATTAAAAAAAAAATGTAAGTGTAGCCACATAGGGAATATTGACCCAGTGGTAGAAAAGGCATAAGGATAACATTAATATATATATATATATATATATATATATATATATTTTGTCCTTTGGAGACAGGGTGGTCCCATTCCGCAGTTCAGGCTGGCCTTGATCTTACTTTGTAGCCCAGGCTGGTCTTGAATTCGCAACAGTCCTCCTGCCTCCGCCTCCCAAATGCTAGGATTACAAGCGTGCACCACCACGCCCAGCAGGATGACACTAACCTTGGTTCATAATCTATAGTTATGTCTTTATCTTTTTTTTGCAGTACAGGGGATTAGAACTCAGGACCTTGCGCTTGCCAGGCAGGCACTTATTCCACTGAGCTATACCCCCAGCCCTATAATTGTGTCTTTAGTCTTATTACTCTTAGAGTCTTAATCTTGGTGGTTTTAGTGTTAGTTTTTCTGGGTGGGAGAGGATGGCCTACCCCTAATAAGATAATGGGAAACCTCAAAAGGTTTCTCAAAGGTTTCTCCAGATTCTGTTCATCCCTTAGGGAAGTATGCAGACCTGCCACGCTGACTTTATCTTGTTCAGATGTGCCTCCAGCCACAGTGTCAATTCCCAGTTCTGTCTTCCACACTGACTTCCTTCGGGGCTCAGCAGGTGTGACCGCCTAAGAATCTCCACCTAACTCAGCCGTCCGTAATACCACCTCTTTCGTTCCTTTCCTGGTCCGCTTTCCAGTCATGGTGTCCGGTAGGTGTCATTAGCCTTGCAGGAGGAAAAGACACCCAGTTTACCTGGAGTTATACTTTTTTTTTTGTCTTTTTGAGACAGGGTCTCAATATGCAGTTCAGGCTGGCCTTGAGCTTACTTTGTAGCCCAGACTGGTCTGAAACTTGCAATGATCCTCCTGCCTCAGCCTTCAGAGTACTGGAGTTATACTGTGTGTGTGTGTGTGTGTGTGTGTGTGTGTGTGTGTGTGTGTGTGTGTATGTTTCTATTTTTTGAGACAGGGTCTCAATATGCAGTCCAGGCTGGCCTTGAGCTCACTTGGTAGCCCAGGCTTGTCTGAAACTTGCAATGCTCCTCCTGCCTCAGCCTCCTGAGTGCCAGAGTTATACTTTTGAACAAAATATTTTTCAGATGATCACCACACCTATGGGCAGAGCTGAGCAGACTCCGGAGCAAAGGTTACAGTGGCCACAGAAACAAACATAAATGAAGACAAAAATACCAGGAATTTCACCCTGTTCCAGTCACCCATGGGATATCTGCAGGCCCCGGGGAAGAACGTTTGCAGCAAAAGCAGCCTTCAAGTCCCTGCGAAGTAACTAGGCAACCACAGTCTTCATAACTCCCGCGGTACAGGGGATGCCTACAGTGGAGCTGGTGGGGGACTAATACTGTGTTACTCAGCTACGTGACCTCCAAATGAATGACGTTTAAGTCAGCCAAGTGGAAGCAAAGCCAGGGAGTTTGTGAGGTTTTTTCCTCAGAAGCGGAGGAAGCCGGTGCTCGGCCGGGGTGGAAGTGATGCCCTCCCGTGAAACCTTAGCTGAAAGCGCTGTTTCCGCGGGTTCCCAGAAGCCCGGAAAAAGCCAGGGCGCATTGGCGGCAGGATGAGGAACATCCGTTCAGTGATGCCAAGGTGTTCCCAGGTAGCTGTGCCAGGGCCAGAAAGTCTGTCCCAGAGCACTTCTTTTGTATTCCAGGAGTGACTCCTGCGTGCCCCATCACATCCAGGGTTATACAGCTGTTTAAGGTCGGAGAACTGCTAAAATGTTTGATTTAGAAATTGATATATATTTTTTTCTTTTTGCCTTTTTGAGGCAAGGTCTCGCTATGCAGATCAGGCTGGCCTTGAGCTCACTTTGTAACCCAGGCTGGCCTCGAACTCGCAATGATCCTCCTGCCTCAGCCTCCCAAGTGCTGAGATTATAGGCGTGCGCCACCACGCCAGGCAGCAGGCTATATTCTTAGTAGCAGGCTGTTAGAAGAGCCAGCGGGAATGGTGCACACCAACTGCAGACAGACCCCGCATCCCAGCACCGGAGGAATGGGCAGGGAAGGTCCCAAAGTGGGCTGTGCGGGAGCCAGAATCGGAGTGAAAAGGGCAGGAGGAGCATGAGCGGGGATGCTCTCGTGCAGACCCAGGGCGAGAAGTTGTAACACTGACTATTAACATCTTCACAGTCTACAATTCACCCTCACAGCCCATGTCGAGACCGGCTGAGGCTCTGTCGGACCCTAATGAACACCTGTTACCCCAACTCTCTCGCGGCTTTCGCTGCCCTACGCCCTTATCTGCAGCAGTTGGGAGCGATGGAAGAAAGGGGAGAAATGGGAGATGGAAACTGTGTCCCTCACCTCTGACTGTCACAACTTTCCCCCGGGGAACTGGATTGAGCTGCGCGTGGAGTGGGCCAGCGGCACGGGGTCGACAGACGCTGGGACGTGGGGGGCGGGACCGGGTAGCAGCGCCAGGGAACAAGCACTGGGTGGCGCTGCTGAGCCGCAGGGACAAGCCAAGGAAACAGCAAGCGTTGAAGGCTGGTAGCAAGTCGTGAAAGCCAGAGACGCAGGCCACAGGGCATCTCTCACTGCACACAGAGGAACTCTCCTCTTCCATGGCGGGGCTGGAGGTAGAGCCTAGGATAGGCCCCAGACCTGTCAGTGTGAAACTGCAAGATGGTTAACCAGGGCGAGTCTGTTTGGGTAAAAGGTTGGCCTGTTTGGGAAAACCTGGTATCTTGTCCGCCTGTGGGTAGATGCCTGTGGATACCACTGTTCGCCAGCCTGCTGAGCCCTCTGCGGCTGTCCCGGGAAGTCTTCCTCACTTTCCTCCCGGCTCCTTTACCGAGCACCCTGTGCCGATTGCACCTGCTGTCATGGAGCCAGTGGTGTCGTGAAGCGCTCTCCGGCCCAGAGCTTGCGGCGCGGGGCCCAGGGCTCTGAGTCTGTGTCCTTAGCTAGTACTTGGCTGGCCCTCGGCGCTCAGCCAGTGTCACACGAACAAGTGCTCAAATGAAGCCCGCACAGCAGTCAGCCCCGTCGGGCTCTGTCCTTGGAGAAGTCTGCCCAGGAGTGACCAACGGGATGGATTAGCAAAGGAGGACACCCGGCAGGGAGACCCAGGCCGAAGGAAGGTGGCTGAACCTATGTCAGAGACTGCGAGGGTCAGGAATCTGTAGGGCTGGGTCTGCACCCTCTAGGCCGAGAAGCAGCGGCCAATCCGGGCGTCTCTGCCCAAGGACTCCTCCTACACCACATCGCCCTCTGCTCCCTCCCAGCTCACGGCCCCCACCGTGATCCTTGGCAGTATGGTAGCTGACTGCAGGTACCGGCAGCTCCGGCGTCCCGAGGTCCCCTTTCCACAGAGTGATCCTCTTGGAGGCGGGGGTCCAACCATTCTCTCCGCAGGCCCATGGGGGTGCCCAGTACTGAGTTCTGCCTAAGGGATTCAGCTAATATGAAAGACTTGGCAGGCCTCAAGGCACACAAAATGTTACCAGATTATATCAACGAGGCCTGGGAAGGCCCCCGGCGGGGCTGAATGCCCCGAGTAGCTCACTCTAAAGGAGCGCATGGTAGACTGGTGGTGATGAAGTGCAGCTGTGTTCACGGACACGCCTTCATTAGGCACCGACTATATGTTAGATGCTCTTTGTTGTCGTATATGGGGAAGTCTGAGCAGTTATGGGAGGGTGAGTACAAACATCTCTGTGCCTTAGATGAGGAAACTAAGGTTTACAGAAGTAAAATGACATACTCAAAGTCATAGTTAAATGACTAGCACAGCTGTGGCTGTCTGCGTTCATTTCAGGAGCTTTAAACAAAAAAGTCATTTGCTGATCCCTGCTCCCCTACACACACATACAGAGGGGGTGTCAGAGAAGCCACATGGGTTCCGTCACTAACCTGAGGACTGAAATCCCTTATCACAGACTCATTATGCAAGCAGCATTTATTGAGCAACTATTAGGTGCCTGGTACCAAGGATGCACAGAAGAATAAGATGCAGGCAGACCTCCCTCAAGGAGATGTCTTAAGGTGCAAAAAGAAGTACGAAGAGCAGGGGATGTAGCTGACCAGGCAGGCACCTTGTAAGCACAAGGTCCTGAGTTCAATTCCTGGTACCAAAAAAAGAAGAAGAAAATGGCCTTGCTTTGCGTGGAGGAGTGGGATAACCGACAGCTCTCCATGCAGGGGCGGGGGTCAGGGCAACCTTGGGGAGAAGGAACGCCTGCGCTGAGTCAAGAGGGCTCAGTAGGGAAAGCTAGAGAAACGAACGACCGTAGGGACGAAGACCTGGAGGCCCAGCCGTGATTCCCAGGGTCCTGAAACAGCTCTCGCAGTCTCTGCTCCCACCCGCCGCGTGGCGGAATCTAAGGAGCCTAAAGCAGGCCCCTTGATAGGTAGGGCTCCCAGGCGGGGGCAGGAGCCTCTCTCCGAAGGATCCACGCGGCCGAGAGAGGCCCACGGCTCCAGCGGGGCGGCGGCCCTTGGACTGCGTGAGGGGTGGGCTTGGGGAGCAGGGAGCTGCAGGGCGCGTCGCAGGCCGCTGTGGGGTCCCGCAGAAGTGCGAGCTTCCTCACAGCCAGCCTCCAGCAGCGGAGCCTGTCTGGATGGCTTTTGTTTTTGTGCTTGGTCCTGGGGGTTGAGACCAGTGCCTTCACACGAGCCCGGTCTTCTCCACTTTGCTATTTTTTATTTCGAGACAAGGTCTCTGTAAGTTACTGAGTTTGTGATCCCCCTGCCTCGTCCTCCGGGAGTACTGGGATTATAGATGCAGGCCACCAGGCCTGGCTCTGGGCGGGCTTTGAAGTGGAATGGGTTGCTCTTCTAAAGGGACAGCGTTCCCCACCCCTGCCCCTCTCCATTTAAAGTAATATAAACCGTATCAACCCGGGGAGGGGAGGAGAAGCCTCTCGACTCCCAGGCCTGTTAGCTCTTCGATGCCCTTCTCCGGGTACATGTTAGGAGGGCAAAGGTCCAAGACCATCTTGGAGACCTGAAGAAAATCCCACTGTTCCCCTTGACCTCAACGTTTGTGTAGACCGGAAGTCAGCATAAAGCCGTGTCCAGTGGCACACATCCGCAATCCCAGCTACTTGGAAGGCTGAGGCAGGAGGAGTGCAAGTTCCAGGCCAGCCTGGGCAATTTAGAGAGATGCGGTTTTAAAAGTAGAGCAATAGGACCGGGCTCGGCGGCACAAGCGCCTGCCTGGCAAACACAAGGTCCTGAGTTCGATTTCCAGTAACCCCCCCCAAAAAAAGACGAATTAATGATTAAAGATGCCCGGGGCTGCAGGCAGTGTCCGCCTAGCGCGCTAGGGTTCAATCCCCAGCGTGGGGGTTCGATCCTGGGTTCACTGCCCCCCATGTGGGGGGGGGCGTCAGTGGAAAGGAGCTTTGGAGAGGCCAGAAATTCGCTGCGACTTTCCATCACCCGAAGTGTCCTAGTGATGTCCTAGGGCTGGAGCTCACCCGCTCTGAGCCCCTTTCCTCCTCTGCGCGGCAGTCCCACACTGCACAACCCCCGCCCGTGGAGCCTGAGCAACAGAAGCCACTGTGTTCCGGGTCGCTGCGCCCGCATCTTCCCTCCCTCATGCTAGCTCGATTCCTCACAGGAGCTTCCACTCTTCCAAGGTTCCGGCTCCGCTGAGGCTGCACGACTCTCCCTGGCCTCAAGGGGGCGCGGAGGGCTGCGGGGCACAGCATTTCCCCTTCGCTTTTCCACCCTGGCAGGTCCTTTATTTCCCTATGGCTCACTTGGGATTTCCATTTTGTTTCCCTCCTAGTGTCAGACGAGCCGACCCTCCTCCTCAGGCTTTCTTTTCTTTCTTTTGTACCAGGAATTGAACTCAGGACCTTCCGCTTGGCAGGCAGGCGCTTGTGCTGCTGAGCTATATCCCCGGCCCCCTTCAAAGATTTCAAAGCACAGTTCCTTCCTCTCCTGGTGCTCACTCCTGCTGCCCCTGATTGATAAAGGCAGGTTTTGCTTTTAGCTTTGACTCAAAGTCTAAAAAGAAAAAAGCCGCAAAAAAGAGTTATAAATCAGATATGCACAGTTGGTGTGCTACACATCTCACAGTAGAACAAGGGCGAGGCCTCTGCGGGCTGTGGGGCAGGCGAGTCTCCACAGAGCCTACAGCTTTGAAGTGGGTTTTGAAGGTTGAGTAGGAGTTCATTGTGGAGAGAGAAATTTGGGAGCAATTCTAAGCAGAGTGAGAAGTGTGCGTCAGCATGAAAGGCATGGGAGCCTAAAGCCCTGTACCATGCAGGAGGTGTACATGGGAGCAAGTTTGCTCAAGGGCACTGAGAGCGAGGCAGAAGAATTTGCTCACCCAAAGGAAGGGCTGGGGGGCAGGGTGCTGGGGGCATAAGTCAGGCTCCAGGAACCTGATCACCCACCCAGGCCTCCGCAGACTGGCGGTGACAACTCCCCCACCCCCACCCCGCACCGGGAGAGCGACCTTGCTCAGCAGCCACCTGGGTCATTTAATGAGTCTGGAGCGGACAAATCTATCACCTGCCACTGCAGCTGGCAGTCGTGTTGGCCTCAGGACTTCTCTCCATTATTAAAAATTACTGAGACCCCTCCCAAAGAGTTTTTCATCTTGTGTGTTCCCATCATGACTTGAGAAAAATTAAATTTTAAAAAAAGTTCCTTTAAAATAACATGCGTTAGGAGCGCAAATGTTTTAAAAAAAATCTCTTTATGAAAGTCATTTTCTTTTTTGGTGGTACCAGGGATCGAACTCAGGATATTACGCTTGCCAAGCAGGCACTTATTCCACTGAGCTATATCCCCAGTCACTTCTTTTGTTTTTAAATCTGTGAGAAGAATGGCATTGCACTGGGCCACGCTCCTGCGTCCGGACCCTAATGGGGGAGCAGCCATTCCTGACAGGCAACAGGCTTGAGCTACCCCTGGTTCTGCGGGAGGGTGGTGCTGGCGAGCCGAGAGTGGAGCAGGTTCCACGTAGAGACCTCGCGGCTCGCGCCAAGGTGGTTTTCTTTTGGTGGCCCCGGGGGGCTGTACCAGGACCCCGTGCCTGCTGCCTCTACTAGCTACATCCCCTCCCTCTTTCTTTTGAGACCCAGCTGCCCAGACCTTGGATCTGTGATCTCCTGTGCTAGCCTCCTGAGCCGCTGCGGTCAGGCAGGAAGAGTGCAGAGTGGGGAGATGTTTTGCGGTACTGGGGACTGAGCCTGGGGCCTGGTGTGTGCTGGGCAAGGCCCCACCACAAAGCTGCAGGTCCAGTCTGCACTCTGCACTCTTAAAAATAGCTTAAGGACCTTGCTTTGTGGGACCGTGGCAGGGAGGACTCCTCCAGGCTGGCTTGGATCTCGGCGCTGGGTCAGCACCTCATAAACCACCTCTGGCCCCTGGAAAGCTACTTTCCAGCACACTTCTCACTTTGACCTCCTCCATCAACCTGTGCCAGGCCTCAGTGGCTCTAGAGGAAAGAATCAGAAGGAAGGAGTCCAGAAGAAGCCTGACCTGGCTGAGATCGCACCCCAGCCAGAGCTTGTCAGGGACCTGACTCGTTCCAAGTCCTGCCCCCAGGACGGTGGCCGCACCCTGGGCTTCCTGTAGTCCATCTGGGCCTCGGAGGCCTGCCCACCTGTGCTGCCAGCCACACCCTGAAGTTCCCCCTCCAGGCACTTGCTGTGCTCAGATATGGTGCAAAGGGCCTGGGGTTGAGCAAGGAAGAGCTGACATGGGGCATCTCTTCATTGTTTCTCAGCTTGGTGGCTCCCCCCACCCCCGTGGCTTTTAGAGCTGAAGCGTGGCAGAAAAGAGAGCTTAGGGCCATGGGAAAGATGACACAAGTTGTCACCACCATTTGCTCGCTGTCCATTTACCCATGCACATTGCCTCTGTGGCTTCTCTTATCCAGCCCTGTGCTGGGATCTGGGAAGACAGAGATGAAGGTCACAGCCCTGAGCCCCAGAGAGCTCCCAAGATGCTCTCCTTTTGTCACTTTATTTTGATGAACAGTAGAACAAAGGCAGGCTCCAAGCCATGGCCTCACTTCGATGGGAGACATTTATAAGTGGTGGCAGGGACAGACAGGCAGGATCCTTAGCAGCAAAAAGGGGTCATGGGACATGGGAGGGCTTCTTGGAAGAGAGGCCAGATACATGTTTTTTAGATACAGAACAAGCAATTTAAAGGAGGTGGGAACAATTCAGAATCAAGTGCCAGCCCATGGCAATTCCTTATGATTGGCTAAATGTATGAATCAGAGTACTGGTCTGTGCTGAGAACACAGGGATTTGGGGGCCACAAGGAGCCCAGCATGTGGGACTGTTTCCCTCCCTCCACTCAGCTTCTGCTGTCTCCCTCAGCATTGCCAGTTCCACACGGGAGGCCACAGCAGCAGCGCAAGTAAGGCCCAGCACAGAGCCCCACTGTAGCTAGAAATGCTAAATCCTCTAAATACCTGGGTTCCATCAGGAAGTCTAGTGAGTAATAACACTTAAAATAGGAATGCTGTGCCAGGACAAAGGCCCAGCAGGTGGCAGCTCAGCCCCTAAACTAGAAAAACAGCCAAGTGCCCAAGGGATTGAGTGGTGGCAGAGTTGGAAATTATACTAAGGGCATCAAGTTTCTCACCGTCCGAGGAAGGAGCTGGAAATACAGAGAGGGAGGTGCTGGACCAGGACTGAGGGTAGCAGAGTGGGTGCTGAGTGCTCAGTTATGTGTGTGTTTCTGTGCCTGCTGAGACAGCCGTGAACATACCTAGAATAGAACTTGGGTTTCCAAATAGAATGTCCATGGGGGGAGAGTAGAGTGCCTTGGAGAAGTGACTTATCCAAGGGCTGGGCACAGGAAAAGCGAGAGCCTGAAATAGAGTACTGTCCCAGGAAGGAAGGCAGCACCGAGTGGGTAAGCACCCAACACAAAACACACACACCAGCTTGAAGAAAACACGCCCTGGCCAAGTTCGGGGCAATTCAGACACCAAAATAATTGCAGTAATGAATTCTGTACCATTGACCAAAATAGAAATCCAAGTCCACACAGATATAAATACATGGGGGAACCAGATGCAAGAATGCAGAACACGACCCAAGCAGTACAGAGGAATTTGTGTATCAACCCTGGTGTCCATGATAGCGACAATTAATTCAGAAACACTAGTGGATACTAAAGCTCATGGGAAAAATTTTGATGAGAAATACTACAGGTACAAGGGTTCAAAATATCTCCTCATCCAGTTATATATTAAATACAAGTGAACTAGAGTCACTTTTCAGGGGAGAAGGTGGCAGGTACCACCTTCTTCGAGTAGCCAAATACAGCATCATCCACGATGAGAATAAGGACACTCTGCCCCTGCGTGGGACAGTGAGAAGAGCACAAGAAGGGCTTCTGTATTTCTTCCAGAAATACACATCCTCAGTAGAGGGATGAAGAAACACCAGGCACGATTGTAGTGACATTCTACAGCAACTGTCCTTTGACGTTAAAAATGTTAACACGATGATGGTGAAGAGTGTGGGCTGAAGAACTAAATGCAGCACCATGAAGCATGTGAACTGGATCGGACCCTCCTGCTATGCGGAACATTGCTGGGATGACTGCAAAATGTAAAAGGGTCCTCAGATGAGGCGGTGGAGAAGTGTTGGGAGCTCTTTCTACCCTTCTTGTAGCTTTTCTGCAAGTTTGAAATAAGGATGGAAAGGCTGCTATTGTCCTTCACAAAATGTTGAAAACAACCCCTCAAAACCATCTTGAGTTGTAAGAGCACTACTATTTAGATCTAAAATGCCCCCCAAGTCTTAAGTGTTCACAGGTGGACTTTGGGAAGGTGGGATTTTTGGAAGGGTCATGGGGTCACTGCATTTACCAGTGGTTTCAACCTTCCATGAGCCCCTAGTAGGTGTGCTCCTGAGAGGTGGGGCCCCACAGGAGGAGATGCGTCATGTGGGGGCCTGTGTAGGGGAGGCCTTTCCTCCCTGGATCTTGCTTTCTGTTTCCTAGTCATCGTCATGGGCCGAGCAGCTCTGCTCCACCAGGCCCTTCCGTCTTGCCGCCCCTGCCTTCGAGTCAGCCAGCCTTGAACCGAACTCTGTAATCATGAGCCAAATAAATCCATATTTAAGGTGCCAGTGACAGGTATTTGTCCCAGCGGAAGATGACAGTTAAAAATGGGTGAGGGCATAAAGTTGTGAAGCTCCATCAGACCCTGAGTCCTTGCTGCTCTGGATGCTGTTTTGTTGAACCTGGACCTTCCATAGTGCCAGTGGCCTAGGGAGGACAAGGTGGCACAGGTGCAGGCTGGCGTGGGAAACCGTGGCCTGGAACTGCAACCATGCCACACCTGCAACTTGGGGACAAGGCTGCATGCCACCTTCCCTGGCACCGTGGCCTTGTGCTCTGGCCTAGGCTGTGGGGGACTCCAGGTGGACGATCTCTAGGCCCACCCAGGGAGTGCCACTCTTCCATGGAGCCTGTGACCAGATACTGTCTTTGTGAGAACGGTGGGGACTGTGGCAAAGCTGAAAAACGCCCCCTTCACTGCAAACCAGCATGGCTTTGCTAAGGTGGGAGAAAAAACTATAGCCCCATGAAGAGGGTGCCTCAAGCCATGGATGGTGGGAAGCTCAGAAAAGGACTGCCGGGACTGTGCCTCCAGTCTCAGTGATAGAGCAAAGGGCAGTGGTGGTGATGGTAGGCTCAGGGTCCCAGGCAACAGAAGGCAGCATGGACAAGCTAGGGACCATCCAGCTGAAGCTAGGGACCATGAAGGTACAGGCGGACCATCCCTACCTCAGGCTAGTCTGAAAACCGAGGCAGCTCCAACACCACCACTACAGCATAGGAACCTCCTCATCCAAAACATCCAGGATCTCCCAGGGGCAAGCTTTCTAAAACTACCTACGCCATCATCCTTTCTCAGCCACCAAAACAGAGAGGTACTAAGCTATTGGAACAGTTTGGAAGTAGAAAAGCTTGGCTTAGCCAAGTGTGGTGGCACACGCCTGTAATCCTAGCACTCGGGAGGCTCAGGCAGGAGGATCGTTGCAAGTTCATGGCCAGTCTGGGCTACAAAGTGAGTTTAAGGCCAGCCTGAACTGCATAGCGAGACCCTGCCTCAAACCAAACAAATAAACAAACAAAAAACACACACAAAAAAGCTCAGGCTGGACTATAAAGTCAAGCTGTACTATGGACATAACCATTTCTGAAATAAACATGCTCATCAAGGACTATGGGGTGTGGTCCCTCTGGTCAGGTGGTTTCTCCTGCTCCAATCCTGCCACCTCCCGCTGGCCCTGCTCCTGGCTCTCTACGTGTTGAGCTGTCCATATTCTCTTCACATTGGCCGCTGTGTACTGCAGCCCTTTGGACTTCGCTACGAGAATAAAGCACCAATGATCATGCTCTTTTGCCTCCCCATGACGTTCTTGTTTCGTTGTTGGTTTTTTTTACAGCAGTGGCACGTTACGTGATCTCATCTGATTCTCTTAGGCACTTACACTTCAGGTGTGTGCTGCCTCTTTTTTACACTGCCGAGGCTGCTCTGGACTATGGCCTGGTACACTTGTCTCTAACATGCACACTCACAAGTCATCTGTCAGGAGAACCAGAGCACATCCAAGCTCTGCTACTTCATGATCAGTGACTTGCTGGGCTTCATTTTCATGCTGGCCATTAGCTAGGATTATTACATGGGCCTGGGGGCACCAGCCACCTACCTGATTTCCAGCTTTGGCCTGGGTTCATGCTACCCATGCTGGTGGACATCTAGCATAATGACACTTGATTATGGGCATGCATGTCAAGGGCAAATAGTGGGTCATGTGTTCTCTACTATCACGTGTCTCTTCTTGCTTTTGGGCCCATCTGTGATGAACCTTCATCAAGGTCTGGCTATGCTTGATTACTGTCAGCTCATGGAGTTTTCTCCAGGCTGCTGTTGGTCCCAACTGGCTTCCTGGGCAAGCACTACCTGTGGAGTCTGGTGCCCCGCCAGCACATGAGACACTCAGGGACCCTACCAGCTGAGAATGATGGGCAAGCCGTAAGTGTGGACACATATCTATGTGCTGTGGCTGTCAACAAAATTCCTTTGTCAGCTTCCCTTATTTACCCTTAAGATGTCACAAGGTGTCCCAGGGCATGTACTAAAAGGTCCATCACATCTGCAGACCCGTTTAACCTCATCTCATCTTCCAGACCATCCTCCTTCCTCCTCTTTCCACCTCTCCCCTTCATTTTAACAGTACAACAGCTCAGGTGGGGAAAAGATGAACCAGGGTTTTCTACATAAAGGCAGGGAGACAGATGGGGACCTGCAGTGCACCCTCCTGTCCTAGGCTCAAACAGTAGAGAAACCCCAAAGATGAGTGGGTCTGTAGTCAGACTCTGGTCCTTACCCCAAGGCTTACTCTACAACTTTGAAGATGAAAACCTTTTTCATGCTTCTGACCCCATCTGGCAAGGGTTGTGGTTATGTTTATTTTGTGATCCTCCTGCCTCAGCCTCTCAGAGCTGGGATTACAGGTATCTGCCACACCTGATTAGTGTCTATTCTTGTGTATGCCCCAAACCCAGGGGCCTTATGCTGTCCTCTGTGGTAGTCTCTACTATCTGGACCATCAGCCCCCAGCTTTGCCACCGTAACAGTCCTCTGCTCTGCCTTCAGGTGCCTGCAGTCGTAGGCATATGGGATCCCACGGTGCTCACAGGGCATGGAGGATCTGCTCTGGACTTTCGGGTTACTTCCAGTAGGCATGCAAGCAACTGCAGATTAAAAATATTCTGAAAAGAAACTGCACCTGAACATGTACAGTACAGATTTATTTCCCTAAACAGTGTAATCACTATAACCTTTACATTGCATTAGGCACTGTAAGTAACCCAGAGATGACATATACAGGAGGGTGTGCACTGGTTACAGAAAAAGACGTCCTTCTATAAACATGGCTTGAGCATCTGCAGATTCCAGTATTCTCTAGGGTGGGAGGTTGCGGAGCCACTCCCCGCGGTACAAGGGGTCACTATTCGTGCAGGACACTGGGAAACAGGGTAAGGAGGTGTGGGTGTGTGGTCGGAGTCCAAGGTTCCCAGGTGGCTCTGCTCTTAAGCAGAAAGCACACTGTGGGGCTTCTGGGGTGGGGGAAAGCTTTTTCGTACACAGTTCTGAACATGGCCAGGCAATGCTGCGAAACTGTTAAAGGCAAGCTTATAGCAAAGCGAACAAGGATGGAAGGACGAGTTGGACATGTCAGGCAGAAGTCCGAGATGAATTTAAACGTGTGCTCCTGGAAGACAAGCTGGGTGACACCTAGTGAAGGGTCCACTGCTATGAAGTGGCCTTGCCACAGAGACCACACCACAAAGCATGAGGACTTCATTCTGTGGTTCTCTCAGCCCCACCTTCACAGTGCAAACTGCACTTAAGAACAGTCCTAAAAACCTGCATCCTAGGAAGGCTGGATCTTTCCAATCAGTTTTTCATTTCTGCCCTTGTTTTCCGCCATCAAATCGAAGCCCTCATTCCCGGCCTGTCACCACCTTCCCGTTCCCACCTGCAGTCCCAGGAAGGGCCCAGCACCCAAAGGTCTGACTGCTACCCTCCTCCCTCAGGGTCACCTACTCTTGCCCCACTGTGGTTGCCCCTGGGCCCTCAGATCCCCACACTACTTGTCTTTTTCCCTCAGACTCACCTTTTTAAAAAAAATCAGCATGCCAGGATTTTTATAACGTGCTTTGTGCTGCAGTTCTTTTTCTGACTGTAAGAAATAGCAAAAGCTAAGAGTAAATTTCAAAGCAGTCACTTTGACACCAGGGGCCTGGCACATCCAGACATGGGCGATGTTGCTGCTCCTCCACAGAGCTCTTAATAGCAACATGGAAACCAAACTCTAAAACCTGGGCTGGGGCTATACCTCAGCAGCACAAGTGCCTGCCTACCACGTTCGATTCCCAGCACCTACCCCTCCCAAAGCCCTGAAGCTAGGGGTCTAAGACTGCCAGGAAGGGAATAAAAGACATTATAAACATTACATAGTTTACATATGGTTGACCAGTCAGTTCAGAACAGGGTAGGCCATTTAACAGAAAAGGGCCACATGGTAAACTTTTTTGGTGCAGTACTGGGGGTCAAACACAGGGCCTTGTTTGTGCCAGGCAGGTGCTTATGCCACTGAGTTATATCCCCAGCCCAGTAACAGCTTTGCAGGCAAAACAATGTGTTGAACATACTCAACAGCAAACCTTTTAACATAAAAATAGCTAGACAAAATGCAACTAATGCAATGTGGCTGTAGTCTGCCGGCCTCTGGAATTACAGAAAAAAGCAGGAAGTGGACAAGACACCTGCAGCAAGACGCTCCTCCCCTTAGCTAGGGAACCCACAAGAACAAAGCGGCCATGGAAGTACCTTTCCTTTCAAATTGTGTACTTTTTGGTTAAATGTTTTATAGCAGCCTTCAGCTGTGCAACAAGACCCGTGGACACACTGGGACTGCCGTGAGCTCTGACGGCCTTCGTGAACCCTGCCTTCTGCCCACCGGGCACCACATCTCCGTGAGAAGGGTGAGGAGAGCCACCAAAGTCAGGTTAGTGCCCGGCCTCCTGACATGCAATTACTCACCAATAACGGTAAAACAGAAGGGCTGGGGACAGAAGCATTGTCAAATTCCAATCTAAGATTCTAGGAGAGAATTTAATAAATGAGAAATGCAATGTTGGATGTATTGAAAATATTTTATAATCAATTCTCTAGAATCTTAGTCATCTGGTACAGGAAAAAATTATATGGTGGAACACTTCAGTTAGTTTTAAACAATAAAAAAAATTTGACCAGAGGATGGCAAAGAATTTTACAAATATAAACTCAGGTTTCCTCACATTTACCACAGTACAGCTAACAATAAAAATATTAAAAAATAGATGACAGTACACCTTAAATATGGGATCCCAAAGTCCAGTAGCCACTTAACATTAGGAGATTTACCATAACTATTTGTAAATTAAAACAGTCACAGCAAAAGGCACAAAAAGCCCACTTCATTTATGGTGCGCTGGCTGATAAAACAAGCAGCAGATAAACAAGTTAACGTAAAGAATGGTCATAACTTGGCCTGAGCTGTCTTCTGATAGTCATCATACTACCTGGTAGCGCTGTTGTCCAAGGACAAAGGTCCATGCTACCAACTTCTGCTGTCACTTTCCAGAGAAAAGTAGAAGATGCTGTTTTCCCCCGTTGCCAATTTTTTCCCTCATTATGAGCAATAAATTATCAGATAGGTTGCCATAAAAGACATGAGTGTATTACATTATCTGGCCAGAAATGATACCCTCCTTCCCAACTCACTACTCTGCCTTGAAAGATTTACAAACCCCTATTTTTTTCTCCTGAGACATTATGCATGATTCACTGTAACACATACGTATAAGTAATACAAAGTCCAAAAGTCTGTTTATGGAATAAACACATGAAAATTAAACATGTACATTGTGAAGGAAAATCATAGTTTCATTTATTTTCACAAGAGACAGGTCATGAGTATATGACGTAAACGCTTAAAAGTCATCACCAAACTGTGCTAAGGATATTGCAAGAGGTTACGCAGGGAGAAATCTGTGCAAATTCATCTTCTTAGTATCAGATGGTAGGAAAAAATATTTCTTTAAATAGTCCTGTTCATATTTAGGAAAATAGATCTGATAAACTGAGCAAGGAGACTTTGCCCTTCTTTATGAGGAAATAACAGTAACAAAGAACAAACTGCGATTTAAGAAAATCCAAACAAAAGCCAACACCGCTATTCCGAGTTTCCTTTTAATATGCCACGAGATACCTTGATTGTGTATTTCCCAAAGTGCTTTCCCAGCCACATCTCCCGACCCCCCCAAACGAATGCATCAGCCTCTCCATGCAGCAAGAGACGCTGGCTTATAGTTCTATTCACCTCCACTTTGAAAGCAATGTAACACTAATGACTTAAATGGTAATACATTCTTATCTAATAAAGGAAAACATTTACAAATATCAGAAACCCAGTTTTGAAACATCTGCATGAATTTTGAATTGAATCAGCATTCTGAGGTGTTTTTTTTTTCTGTATGTTTTAAAGGCAGCAGTCTAACTTGCTGATAAACACATTTCTGCTGAGGACAGGGGAAGAAAGGGAGAGGGGGAGACGACACTGCATTTCTCCATTGGCCCCAAAAGTGCTGACTTCACAACGGGATACATCAAAAGCAAACATGCAATGGTTGTTTCAAATCCTTTACTGTAATATAACAATGAAGTAAACAGTAATTAGACACCTACTAATTTTTCCCCCAAACAAAAAAATGTAAACAAGAAAATAACTGCCTATACTTGTACAGCTTCTCAAATCATGTTAGAAGGGTCTCACATTCAATGATCAAGAAATTTTAAAAGAGCAGTAATCATTTTCAATTGAATAAAAAGTTCCCTTTTTCCCCTCCCACACCCTAGTATTTAACGTGAAAGAATGGGCTTCCTTACACATCAATTGTACACTTTTGTGAAGCAGCAACAATGACCACGGGTAGTTTGGTATTTCTGCTTACAGTTACTCAAAAATTCTTCTCAATTTCAAAACGCCATTATCCAGTGTTGCCATGAAATAGACTGTAAATTCTAGGTAGCAAAGATTTGTGCAGAAACCAATGTTAGGTCAAAGAAACATAAAGCAGGGCGTCGCACTAAATTTCTGGATCTAATACACTAAGAGAAGTGAAACCTAGGAAAAGTCACCTACTGTTTTATAGAAGAAATAAAGACCTGCAAAGCTGATTTTTGGTTGTACATTTACACACTGTGTGGATTTGCGGCATCTGCTAATTGAAGCAGACATGCACTGTAATTTATCCCTGCCCTGTAGCCTAGTTCCCGCCCACCCCACCCCACCAATCTACTATCATATACCAAGTACTGTGGATATGAACCCAAGTCATCCCGACAACCCAGTGAACAAAGTTAGTGTAATGCACTGGTGTGAAGTGTGAGATACAAAACAGTCCCTTTCAATCTTCATCGAAGTTCTGTTGTAGAAGAAAATTGGCAGCCAGATTCTCATTCTTCTCACAAGCAAAATATGCCTGTATCACAAGTCCTTCAGGAAATCCTAATGCCTTTAACTACAAGACAAGAAGGAAAAATAACTTTTAACACACCAATCATGGCACTTTGAATTTTCAAACACTATGATTCCAGCATAGCAATACTGACAGATCATTACTGGAAAATGTGCAACACTAGAAATGCTCTTGAGAATTGTGTATGAATTTCGTCCTAAACTGAAATTCACTGTCCAACTGAAGGGGCCAAGTGGCACCTTTAACAATCACTCAAAAAGTCTTAGTTCCTAGATAAGCTGGAAGACTAAGGTGTGCTACGCAAATACTCTTTAGCAGTAACTAGTAAACTAGTAGCTAACTGTCCTGGCTTAAAAATAAATGGCTCAGTCAGCATGGTGGTGCATGCCAGTAATCCAGACACTCAGGAAACTGAGGCAGGAGGATCTTTGGGAGTTCGAGACCAGCTTGGGCTATAAAGTGAGCTCAAAGCCAGCCTGCACTGCACAGTCAGACCCTGTCTCAAAAAAACCAAAAAAGCATATAGAAATTTGTAAGTCAAAAGATTTTACTACCTAAAGGTAAAAAAAAGGATGAAAACACTGGACACAGCATGACACAGCACGATCTATAAACGTTTTCTTCATTAAAGTAGCTCTTGGCAGTCATGCCGATCAAGTCTCTGCCTTATTCAACACTTCATACAAGACACAGCCGACCAACTATTCGTACAATTACAGGCAGTATTTTTGGTGGTTTTTTTTGTCTTTTTAAGACAAGGTCTCACTATGCCGTTTGCCGTTCAGGCTGCTCTTGAAATCACTTTTTAGCCCACGCTGGTCTCAAACTCACAAAGGACTGCCTTAGCCTCCTGAGTGCTGGGATTACAGGTGTGTGCCACTACACCTGGCTTGAAGTATGATTTGAAATGGAAGAAATGAATACTTAGTATTGGGTATATTCTTTAATATTTTTCCCTGAATTTTAAAACATCACTGGAAATTTTCGCTTGTGAGTTTTTGCACACCTGTTCCATGTAAGAAAGGCACTGTACTGTGAGCTGTGGCTTTGCAAAGTTAAAGTGGCGATGCAGGGCTGAGATACAACTGCAAGCCCGAGAGCAGGGCTCTATTCAGCTCTGTGCAACAGGACTGTCTCTAGGGAATGCACAGAAGCTATTACTCTATGTGAACACTGAGCATGTGAACTGTTGCTAGAGGAAATGATAAGGAAATATGCTTTTAGTTTTACTTAAACTCACCCTTTCTATAGCTTCTTTTTCCTGAGGTGTTACTTGGATGTAGTTCATGTGACCACTTCCAGCTTCCGCAATTGCTCCGCTGCCACCTCCGCCACCTCCACTTTGACTACCAGCTTCCGGAACTGGTTCATTTAACATCTGAATAAAATGCTCCTGGTGTTGGCTAATTTGCTGTGGTAATATGAAGGGCAGAGGAGAGCAACACACTGACATCAGCATTGTAAGGAAAATGGCAACTTAAATACAAATAAAAGGCTGCAAGTGTATCTGTACTATTTTAGAGCAATTTCTTGTATATGATTAAAGAAACTCAGTATTTTGAGTGAGATGAACAGTAGAGTGGATTCGAATGTTTTTGTCAACATCCATCCCCCTTGTAAAAATCAATATTTACAAATTACTGGGAGGGGTCAGGGATATAGCTCAGTGTACAGCACCTGCCCGGCAAACACAAGGTCCTGAGCTAAGGAAGTACTTCCAGAAGAATGCATCAGCCTTTCAATGCAGTAAAAGATGCTGGCTTATAGTTCTAGTCACCTCCGTTTGAAGGCAGTGTAATACTAATGACTTAAATGGTAATACTTTCTTATCTAATAAAGGAAAAACATTTACAAATATCAGAAATCAGTTTCTGACATTGCTGGTACCAAAACCAAAACAACTACTTTGGGACAGCAAGCTGAGATGCTTCGTTTTTTGTTTTTTGAGACAGGGTCTTGCTATGTAACCCTGGCTGGCCTTGAACTCATGATGATCCTCTTGCCTCAGCCTCCCAAGTGGTGGGATTATAGACATGTGTCACCATGCCCAGCAATTTAATCTTGATATATACATATATTTAGTAATAAGTAGTACAATACTGTACAAAACTCAAATACTTCCTGATCTGGGCATTAAATAAGTCCACAGCTATTTTTTTTTGGTTGGGGGAGTGGTTTTGAGAGAGAGAGAGAGAGAGAGAGAGAGAGAGAGGAAGGGAGAAAGAGAGAAAAAAGAGAGGGAGAGGAGAGAGACACATTCTGTAGTTTAGGTTGGTCTTGAACTTGTGGTTATCCTCTTGCCTCAGCCTCTTGAGCGCTTGGTTACAGGCACTTACCATGCCCAGCCCAAGAGCTATATATATAAAAGAGGCAGTGTCTCACTGGTAATAAACTTGTGAAAAGTGATTTACAAAGTTAAGCAGTTTCTCTGTTAAAACAGCCTCTCAGATTTTCAAACATGTTGAATATGCCCAGGGAATCTGTAAAAAGCAAATACAAAATGATTCCCGAACCACTATTTGACCAATTTAATCTCTATACCCCAACTCTTTAATATTTTACTCTGTGTAGCCTGGATTATGGTCTGGCCGATCTCAAAGAGTGGGTAAGGCAGGAAAGGGATGTTCATGAAATTTTCAAATGTGACACACTACATTCTAACCCCGTCACAGGTTAACACTGAATCATCACCTGCAGTAACTGTGGGTTCTCCCGACCAATCTGCTGCAGCAGTGCGGGAAGCAGGGATGGGTTCTGCTGGATAATCTGTCTCATCTGCTGGAACTGAGGCTGACTCCGTAGAAACTCAAGGGGACGCCCTGAAACACACAGCAGCACCGTTAAACATGAGCTGCACACACGGCAGAGGGCTGGCTGAGCCGTATACTTAGACAGCAAGTCCCTGACAACAATGCACTCAGTTCTCAGACACAATAAAGCACATTAAATACTGACAAAATCTCCAAACTGTACCAATACACAAATCTTTTGGTACAACGTAGATGAAGTTTTGCTAGTGAGTATCTATTTTACATGAGACAGTTGCACTGTGGCACCTTCACACAGACATAAACGCCTGGACCAGATCACCCCATGACCATCCCTTATACCCTCCCCTGCTTCCCTTTGCCTGATCGCTTCCCTTCTGTATTTGTTTTTCTATATTCCATATATTAAACATACGATGTATGTCTTTCAGAGGCAACATACAAATCTTACACTTCAAAAATTATTCCTACTAATAAAAGTGCACAACAGAACAGAGTGCAGAACACTGTAGGAACCTAGCTTTCCTACAATTGCCATAAGTACTATTGCCCAAAAATACCAAGAACTTGGGCTCTTCATATATTCTATTAAAATAAAAAGTATTAAAAGTGGTTCTACTTGCTTATAAGTTCCTATGAAAGATATATCCCAAAACTAAGACCAGTTACTTTATAAAAGAATTATGTACCACTTATGGATGGAATATATTCTGAGGAATGTGTGATTAGGTGATCCTGTCACTGTGTGACCATCACATGCTGCACTTTGACAAACTGCAATGGCCACGACACAAGGTGGCAATGTAATCTTATGGGGTGTCTGTTCTTGGTGAAAATGTTGCTATGTGCACATGACCATACAACCAAAAACAGCCAAATAGCACATTTTGAACTTGAATTCCTGGGAATGAAATGGTAATAGGTAATCCAAAGTGAGAGAAAGATACTTCCCACTTGAGATCAGGTGGAGTTTTAATACAAACAATTATATTGGAAAAAGGCTTTGGTTATTGTCAGTAAATTCCAAACACATGTGATCATAAAACTTGCTATAAATTACAAGACCATATAGTAGTACATCTAACTTTATTTAGCCTAAATTCCTTTACTATAATAAGTAATAACAAATGTGATGTTTTTAGGGTGCTGCTGTTTGATATAACTAAAACTTGCATAAATATGATTATGTTTTTGAGAATAATGAGTAAGGACAACTCTTTTTTTTCTTTTGGAGACAGGGTCTTACTATATAGTTCAGATTGTCCTCAAACTTGCCACAATCCTCCTGCCTCAGCCTTCCAACTGCTGGAATCATGGACATGTGGCCACCACATCTGGTCAATTCTTTTCTTTTTCTTTTTTTTTATTGTCTTTTTCCAGACAGGGTCTCAATATGCAGTTCAGGCTAGCTTGAGCTCACTTTGTAGCCCAGGCTGGTCTTGAACTCGTAATGATCCTGCCTCAGCCTCCCAGCTGCTGGGCTTATAAGAATGCGCCACCACTCCCAGCTTTCAATTCTTTATTTCTTAATAGAGTATTTTAAAAAATTTTATGAAGCCAGGCATTGTGGCTTACACCTATAATCCCACCACTCGGGAGGCAGAGGCAGAGGATGGTTGTGAGTTTGAGACCCGCCTGGGGTACAAAGTGAGCTCAAGGCCAGCCTGAACTGCATGGCGAGACCCAGTTTCAAAAAGACAATAAACAAACAAAAACCAAAATGGTTACTCAGAATACCAGACAGTCAAAAAGTGATTTTTACAAAAGGATAATAGCAGAAAGCTTTCTTTTCAATTAGCTAAGAAACTAGTAGTGTAATGGATCAAATTAGCACATATATTAAAATATTTCTGAAACAATGAAATAGGAAATCTGTGGAATTCTTTTAACGTGTCATCTTCTATTCTGCTCATATTTATGCATGTAAGTGTATGTATTCATTTATCTCTGGATTTCTTTTTTTTTTTGTCTTTTTGAGACAGGGTCTCGCTATGCAGTTCAGGGTGGCCTTGAGCTCACTTTGTAGCCCAGGCTGGTCTTAAACTCACAAAGATCCTCCTGCCTCAGCCTCCCGAGTGCTGGGATTATAGGCATGCGCCACCATGCCCGGCCATCTCTGAGTTTCTTACGTGAGAGGCCATGAAGGGCCAGGGATGTAGTTCAGTGGCACAAGTGCCCATGCCTGCCCTTGGCAACTGCAAGGCCTTGAGTTCAGTCCCCCCACCCCAAAAAAGGAGAAGCCCTGAGCTATCCAAGCTTGTGTCTGACCTACTTCACATAACACTGTTTCTAGCCATACCCACTCAGCCTATGCAGGCCTCAAGTTTATCTTTATGGTAGACTAGTGCTCCCCTAAGTCTAAGTACCACACTCTCCTTACCCATTCACCTGCTGATGGACATTCATGTTGTTTCGAAGACTTCTCAGAACTTATGCTGCTCTAAACGTGGGTATGCATGTATCATACATGTAATGTGATTTTAACTCTCTTGGAAAGACACAGAATGGCAAGAGCTGGGTCAAACGCAATTCATTTTGTTCTGAGATAGGGTCTCACTGTGCAGTGCAGGCTGGCCTTGAACTCACTTATGTAGCCCAGGCTGGCCTCAAGCTCACAGTGATCTGCCTGCCTCAGCCTCCTGAGTGCTGGGATTTACAGGTGTGCACCACCACGCCCGGTGAGTGATTTTCACAGTGGTTGTATTAGTTCACACTCCCATCAACAATGTAAAGGAGTTCCTTTCCCCACGTCCTTGCCAGCATCTGTTACTGGGTTTTTTGATGACAGTCATTCTTTGAGGATGGTACCTCAATGTAGCTTTAACGTGGCTTGAACTACTGGTGACATAGGTAGTGATAATTCTTAAATGTTACATTCTTAGCTATTTGGGAAGACAATCTTTCCAATTAAAATAACCACAACACATGGGTGTTTATTCTTATGTAATATTAGTTTTAAGAATGAAAAAAGAGACTCAGAGACCAAGTGCAGAATGAGACAACACCCCACATCTTAACTACAGCAGGGGTCTCCACTGTTCACCACCATCAGGACCCCAATAACTGAAAGGAAACTCGTCCTCTCGGAGAGCACAAAGTACTTGTGGATGTCTGTCAACCAGAGCTGGCTGCCAAAACGCAAGGTAGGGAACTCCATAAAGAATGACCTCTTCAAAGCCTTACAGTTTAAATCCCTCAAGAATGAAGGGGAACAATTCCTGAGCCCTATACAGGCTCCAGGCTTTGCTCTGGAGTCAGATCCATGGCAGTGGAAGTCTGAATGCTGATTAGCAAGCAGACTTGAGGTTCAACCTTTGCTTTCCTCTCTGGACACAAGACTTTAAATCCCTCAGGTTTAATCCCTTGGTTGTATAATAACTAGTCAGATCTTTCTGGCTCTGAAGCTACATTATTTAACACAGCCAAACACTCTGAATGGCTTCAATGTTAACATTTAACACAAAGTGGAAGCACGTTTTCATACAATAAACAGAACAGAATATGCTCTCAGGCAAAGCTGCAGCACCAATGCTCAATATAAAGGCACCTTTTACATTCACTTGGTAGAATTTCTTCTTTTTTAATTTAGGAGGAAAAGGAAAGGGAGAGAAAGGGGAGGAAGGCAGGCGGGGGCCGGGGCCAGGCTGAGTTCCCACGGGGCTCAGGCAAGCGAGGGCCAGCCCAGGCATCTCCATTCCCATGGCTGCAGGCAGGAGCCAGGAAGACGCGTGTCTCCTTACCTGGGCTCAGGGTCCAGAGGGTCCTGGGGAGGGGGCTGGGAAGGGGCCGCGGCCGCATCGCTCGGTGGGTGCGGGAGGGGAGAAGCCCAGGGCTAGAAAGCGGTAGAATTTCTTGTGCACCCTTCCGTACTGAACCCAGAGCTTCTGTTGAGTTATCTGCATGTTCCTGCCCACCCAAAGATTCTACTTTACCTGCAGAACTCGTTGTTGTCGTCGCTGCTGTTGTTGTCGCTGCAGCTGCAGCCACCGCAGAGGGCTGAGGTGCCCCAGTACTCACTGCTTGAGGAGGGTCAACGACAGCCTGACTTTCTCTGTCTCCAGGGATTCCCTACAACACAATTTCCAAGTTTTAAGGCACATCATTATGCAAAATTAGCTAGGCAGTACACACAGTAAAAGACATATAGTCTATTTAATGTTCCTGTCTAATTTCCCTAAGTATAAACAGATATCTACTTCAATTAAAAATAAAGGATTTTAGGCAGGTGTAGTGGCACATGCCTGTAATCTCAGCATTCAGGAGGGTGAGACAGGAGGATTGCCAAGAGTTCGAGGCCAGCCTGGACTACACAGCGAGACCTCATCTCAAAAAAAGTAAAGGATTTTAAAACGTGTGTACTCTGAAATGGTCTGCATGTATTGTAGTACTCCAATGCTCTAGTGTAATTTCCAATAGAAATTTCCATGATGATGGAAATTCTCTAGCTGTGCGCCTGCATAATAACATACCTACTCACACAACAAAGTTAAATGTTAATACATCTCTCATTAAAACTAAATGTAAAAAAAAAAACTAAATGTAACCAAGGTTTTGAGTTACATGTTGATTTTTGAACTTCTTAGAAACATTCATGGCTATAGCTCTGTGATACAAAGGGCTACACTTGTTACCCTAGCCTTAAGACCAGCAAAAAAAGAGGATGCCAGTTCTGAAATGACTTCTGTGAAAAAGGGAACAGATCAGACTACTGTAATGGCCAAGCAGGAAGATCTCTACTGATCATGGTTCTGAGAAACTGTGATCCAGAAAGTGTCACTTAACAACTAAAACAAATTTTTCAAATTCACAAAATAAATTTCAAATAACTTTTAGGTGATTTTTTGTATGTTTAATGCATATATCTTCTAAAATTATTGTAGCCTGAAACCACATTAAGACCTTCAGAACCCCCAGTTTTGACACGTGATTTACAGAGTTTGTAGCTGCAACTATTAAAAAGTCTCAGGGCTGGGGATACAGCTCAGAGTCAGAGTGCTTGCCTAGTATGTACATGGCCCTGTGTTTGAGCCCCCCCAGTATCTGCCTACTCTCTCTCTCTTCCTCTCTCTTCTCTCTCTCTCTCTCTCTCTCTCTCTCTCTCTCTCTCTCACACACACACACACACACACACACACACACAGTCTTTATCAAATTCTGACATACTGAAAGAAGGAAATATTACAACTGAATAAAATATGGTAAATTCTTCTATTTTCTAATAAATTCCAAGCCAAACTCATAAACATAAGGAGTGCTGCCTGCACTAAGGGTCCACTGCAGGCAGGGAAACAAGTTTCTGAAAGGCCACCAATTCACAGCCTTAGATGAGAAGGCACTACGTGCCAACAAACTATATACAGATGTAAAGGCCTTGCCGGGTGTGGTGGTGTACACCTGTAATCCCAGCATTACAGGAGGCTGAGGCAAGAGGATTATTATGAGTTCAAGACCAGCCTGAGGTACAAAGTGAGCTCAAGGCCAGCCTGAACTGCATAGCGAGACCCTGCCTCAAAAAGACCAAAAAAAAAAAAAAAAGAAGAAAGATGTAAGGGCCAGGGCTCTCATCAAATTCTCCAACAGGCATGTCAGACTGAAGAGCTGGTCAGGAGCACTAAAGATCCAGCTCTCTCTCGCACAGTGTGCAGCCCCTTTCTAGGGTAAATGACCAAGCACTTCCACCCATTCACCTTCACTTGTATGTTAACTAGTAACAGCTTAAACGGGAACTATAAAAAAATACAATTTAAATTGTTTCCTGAATTCATCTCTCATGTTTATATAATTACATTTGATGCTATATACCAGTTTAAAATTGAACTTTTAAACTGTGAAAAGAAAAGGTGATTCTTTTATTTCTTAAAATTTCACACTAAAAAACAAACAAACAACAACAACAAAAAAACCACACACTGGCCAGGTGTGGTGGCACACACCTTAAGCCTTGGGGGAGGCTGAGGCAGGAGGATTGCTGTGAGTTCGAGGTCAACCTACACTACACAGTGAGTTCAAGGCCAGCCTGGACTACACAGTGAGACCTTGACTTAAAAAACAAAAACAAAATATTAGATCAAAATGTCCAATAATACACAGAATTCTAACTAAGTATAAGTTAAAGCTGTTATATGAAAGGAGAAGTAATACTTTTTTATAAACTCGGGGGCTGGTAAGAGCCCCCTAAAGTGATCAACAACTACCAACCCACAGACTTCTCAATTCCAAAAAAATACATAAACCAGCTATAAGAATATAAAGACAATACACAAGAGGATAATGGAAAAGTGAATTCAAAAAGTTGAATTTATCTGGCCAAGAAAAGGTTTTGTGAATCTCATGCGCCATTACACAGACAAGTAACCCGTGGCACCAAAGCGCAGTGATCTGGCTATGACTGAGGCTCTCCTGAAGCCATCTGGATAATGAAAAGGAGTTTAACAGAAATACAACCAAGAAATAAAGGAATGAGTCACACTACAGACTGTACAGTATTTTCCAGTTAGGATCATGGCCATCTTATGTTTTGAGCAATTTAGATTTAGATAAATATTCCAAAAACATCAAAGACAATTACGGAACAAAATTTTAAGACTAAAAAGGGTTAATCCAGCATTATTCCAAAATTGTGGTACTCTGGATTGTAAGCACATCTGCAAGACTAGCAGACGCATGTTAATAAAATGCCAAGAGTTTCAATGTCCACAACTTATTTCTCAAAAACCTTCACACCCCCACCTCCAATTATTCAGAAGCTCCTCAGCTGCTACTGCCTGCACACAAGCTAACAAATTCACAGGTCAACAGAACTAGGCAAGGAGTATCACACATAAGCTGTACCGTGCTGGCGAGGCATAATGACACACGTGTCAATGCAGTAACTCTAGAGTCTGAGACAGCAGGAAGGAAGTCCAACGCCAGCCTGGGGCACTTACTGAGACTGTCTCAAAATACACTTCAAAAAGGTCTGGAGCCAGGCGTTGTGGCACATGCCTGTAGTCCCAGCACTCGGGAGGCAGAGGCAGAGGCAGGAGGATAGTTGTGAGTTCAATCGAGACCAGCCTGGGCTACAAAGTGAGCTCAAGGCTGGCCTGAACTGCGCAGTGAGACCCTGTCTCAAAAGACCCAAAAAAAAAAAAAAAACGAAAAAGAAAAAGAAAAAAAGGTCTGGAGATGTAGCTTATGGGTAGGGTTCTTGTCTAGCATGTTCAAGGTCCTGGGGTCAATCCTCAATACCAAAGATAAGTCCCAAGCACGACAACAGATCAAGACCGAATGGGAAACTAGTGAATTAAAAGAGTTCATGACCTAAATATTTTCCCCAACTGCTCAGAAAATCTAGGGTCAAATCTGTATAGATAAACCACAAATTAAAATTCTTATATCAACTCACCTAGTCTTGTGAAGTTGGCAATTAATTACAAAAATTTATATAGTACCAGTAAGTTAAACTCGTTCTATGCTCCCAAATCATAGGGCAGCTATATTGGCTTATTAAGACTAAAACATGTCTGCACAACCAACATACAACTGGGGTATAAAGCAGCACCCCAACTAGACAGTCAGTCTTCTAACTTATTTAGCCATACTTTCGAACTAAAATCACAGCAGAATCTTATAGAAAAGGTAACACAAAATGTTAACATTCTAAGAAAAATTAAAGCACATGTAAATTACCTAGCATACTCTTCCTTTAAAATATGTTTGAAATTTTGATCTTAAATAAAAGAAAAACAGGCTTCTTACCATTAGAAGGTACTCCACCGCTCTGTCAGGGTTGTTGAAACTGGCTCTCAGGGCTGCGATTACTTGCTCTCGTTCATAGCCCATGGACATGATTTCAGTTACCATATTCTCATAAGACTGACCTGTCACTAAAAATGTGGGAAAAGAAAGGATAGAAACTTTTAATAAACATTCTCCATATATTTCTTTACTGCATGTAAGTCTATAATGTTTCATATGTCACTGTGTTATAAAGACAATGCTCTAAATTACAACATGCATGTAGAAGGCAGAATGGTACCCCCAAAATGCCCATGCCCTGGTGCCTAAAGCCTATAAATAGATTAGATTATATGGCAAAGGGGAAGTGAAGCTGTATTATATGAAAGCGAGGCTGTTAATCAGTGGACTTTCAGATAGGAAACCCATCCTGGGACTTTCCGAGCAGGCCCAACGTCATCCTAAGAGTTCCTAACAGAAGAGGGAGGCAGGTGAGAGTGCCAGAATAGAGGACGAAAGCACAGTCAGAGAAGCTATGCTGCTGCCTGAGGGAGAGAGGGGCCACAACTCTCAGCACAGGGGAAGCCTCACGGAGCTGAGATGGTCAGGAAGATGGGCTCTCCCCCAGTGCAGAAAGCGCAGTCCTGCTGGGCCTTGGACTATCCAGTGAGCACTCCATCAGACTTCTAACCATACCTTAAGACTGCGGGTCTGTTGTTTTACACCACCAAGTTTTTTTTTTTTTTTTTTTTTTTTGCGGTACCAGGGATCGAACTCAGGACCTTGCGCTTGCCAGGCAGGCGCTTATTCCACTGATTTATATCCCCAGTCCTAAACATTTTTTTTTTTTTTTGGGCGGTACTGGGGATTGAACTCAGGACCCTGCACTTGCTAGGCAGGCACTTATTCCACTGAGCTATATCCCCAGCTCCTTACCACCAAGTTTGTGGTAACTTGTACTTTTTTTTTGGTTTTTGTTTTTTTGAGACAGGGTCTCACTATATAGCCCGGGCTGGCTTCAAACTTGTAGCAATCCTGCCTGAGGCTCCTGAGTACTGGGATTATAGGTGTGAGTCACTACGCCTGTCTTTTTGTGGTCACTTCCTGTAGTAACAACAGAAATGAGTATGTTTTGTAGGCACAACTGAAAGCCAGGCTTGGTGATTCACACCTATAATCTCAGCACTCCGGGGGTGGATGGAGGTGAGAGGATCACTGAAGTCCAGGATTTTGAGAACAGCCTGGGAAACGCAGTGAGAATCCGTCTCAGAATACAACACCACCCCCAAGAAAAAGAAAAAGGAAAGGGGGTCTCCACCTTTCCGGAACTGGTCCATCTGTGTGCTCTTTTCCCTCCACAGCTGCAGCTCTCCACATGCTGCACCCACTTTCTCACTCCGCAGATCTGCCCCCAAATGTTCTTCCTGCTGTCTATCTTCTCTCTTCAGTAAACAGCATCTCCAATACCCAGGTGCTTAACCAGAAATCTTGGGGATTTCAATTCCTTTTCCCATCCTTCCACTTCCAATCTACAGAGTATCTCTGAGTCCCACTTCTACATTATATCCCAAGCCCATCTAGCTCCTGTGTCCACTGCCCTCTCTCCAGACTAGCCCACGGCAATCTCTTGAGTCAGGACTGCCGCTCTGCCCCCCGCCCCCCATACTTCTTTCTTATCCAGCTGGACAAGTGAGCTTTCAGGAAAACCTCATCTCTTCTGAAGCTCCCAATGCACTTCCCTATCACACTCCGGGCTACTCCACGAATCATACCTTTCCCTGCTCAGGCCTTCCACTCGTGCCAATTGTCTCCAGACAGCCAGGTTCTTCTACATTTAAAAGCTAGTGTCAGAAATGTACTGCCTAACCCTGCTAGCTAGCCCCATTTTTCTTTATGAAGTTCTCAGGTTTTCTCGGTATCATAATTTGCAATTTATTAAGTTTCACTATTTTTCCTTGCTCTCAGCTGAACCCAGATTCACTTGTGCAGGGGACCATGCCATTTTGTGTCGGTTTCACTATCCAATAAATGTTTTATTTTTCCTACAGAATTTTCAAAAACAGACATTTAAAAGCTGAAATACTTACACATCTCCTAAGGGTTCAAGTGGTAGAGACCTGGTGCCAGTGTGGTGGTATGAGAGCTGGTAGGACTTTAAGAAGCCAGCCCTGTCTGGTTTTCCCCTGCGTTCTAATAGTTTAATCATGGGTTATTTAGTTTTGCCTGTTTATAAACTTGTGCATTTGTCTCCAGCACTTTTTAGCTTCATCATATATTTATGGGATTTATACTTGTCATTGTAGGCAGCTGTGTCTTTTTTTTTTTCTTCAGCGGGCTATTCTTGGATATTTGCTCTCCAACATCAATTTTTGAATCAACTGTCAAGATTCTTTAAAAAAACAAAGGGAATACATGGAACTGTTGGAAAACAAAAAGAAGTGAGGCCTATAGTGAGATGGCTGGGTCACTGGGGTGCTGCCTAAGAAGCAACTAAGGTAATTCTTCTGGGACCCTGAGTTACTTATCCAAAGGACTTGTTAGTCTCTCCCTCTCACACATACTTCTGCAACTGTGACACCATCCTTCATAGAGCACAGCCAAGTGGGTACTACTGCCATGTCCTTGGGGCTCCAGGATTATACAAAATAAACCTCTGTAAAAAGTACCCAGCCTCAGATATTTCATTATAATAACAGAAAAAAGCTAACGCATGACCTTTCTTTTTTCACTCCCATTAATCACTTTGTAAGTATCCACTGATTTAGTTCAAGTACAAAGCCACTCAATCACCTAGTTTCCAGAAAAAAAGAAGCAAGCATCAGTACAAACAGAACCAAGGGCTGAGGAGGACAAGAACTATACTATCTTAACATGGCACACCTGATTTAGTTTCCACAACAACCATCTGAGAAAGGTTTATTTTCACTCCTTTTAAATTTGAGGTTGAGGTTAGAGGTTAATAATCTGAACGAGATATCACAGACTAATAAATCCTGGTACAGAGATAAAACACAGGCTATTAGAGACAACACACACCCAAATCTCTGTATTGTGCCTCTTAAAATTATGTTTCCTAATTAATCAAGTTACAAACACTTGAAATGACAAAGACTTGAAATGTCTATACGCAGCCTGATACTTTTTAAATCTTGAAAGTACAAGAACAAATGACTTATAGAAAAACTTGGGAGAACAGCCAAGAGACAGAGCTAATGATAAAGCTGAAGTAGTAGGAAAGAACTTTTAAAAATGAGTTCTGGACTCAACTGAAGTAACAACGACCCCCACAGAGCTGCCTTTTATAAAGTCCATCCCGGCAGGAAGAGGCCAGAGGGAAGAGGACAGTGCGGAAGTGAGGTGTGGACCCCGACTCTGCTAACTGAATGGCAGTGAGAACAAGTACTCCCCTTACTGTTATTGTACTGCTTCGTGCCCCTTTGTTAATGCTTTCCGGTTTCTTTTCTTTTTTTTTTTCCTGCTGTTGAGATGATCAATTGTTTGACCAATTTCGTATGTCTGTATTTGTGTTCATGTATATACACTTCGAAGATATCAATAGGCAAAGCAACAACCATTGCTGAGTCCATGTCACATTGTCTGTAAATCAGTTTTGATTGTAGTATTTCTTATGCTGCTTTGTGTCTGTTTGTTAATATGTTTTTGTGCTTTTACTTTTAAAATTTAAAAAAAAAAAAAAAGAAAGAAAGAAAACAAGTATTCCAGGGACTTTAGGAAGGAGACTCCACCAGACTCACTGGGCCAAGGGAGGCAGAAGGCCAAGGCTAACACTAACGTCAAGGCCAAGGGAGGGTGACGGTGCAAAAAGCAAGTAAGGGAACAAAGAACAATCAGATGGGGAACAGAAAGTTGAGTCAATCTGAAATCGAAGATGTTTGTGGAAGTTGCAGGTTTTCTGGTTCGCAGTTTAAACAACTACATCTGGGAGCTCTGACTTAGCTGTTTAAACTGCCCACCAGAAAGCCTGTGACTTCCAAATCTATAAGGTAAATGGACGGTACTAGGCCATTCTGAAGTTTAAGCTTTGAACTATGGCCTAGAGTAGAACCTTTGATGCAAGGTAAAATAAAATAAACTAGAAAGCCTGAGGGAGAATGGTCTGAGGTATGGACCAGGAAGACAGCTGTCAGAATTTGAGGAAAACTGACAGAGGCAGAGAATCAACATGGAGATAAGGTAAACCAAAGATGAAACAGAGCCTGGCATGGTAGCCCAATCCTGTAATCCCAGCACTCTGGGGGCTGAGGCATGGTTGCTGTGAGTTCAAGGCCAGCCTGAACTGCATAGTGAAACCCTGTCTCAGAAAGACCCCCCCACAAAAGGATGAAAGAACAAAGGAATCTTTGTACTAGAAGGCTGAGAACGGGGGCACTCTAAAAGGAAGATGTAAAAGAAGGACATCATTACCACAGGCTTAGGTGTAGCAGCTGTACTGTCAGTCAGAGACTTCAGCACCATTAAGGGAAGCACAGCTGGCTCAAGCTCTGAGGCTACAAAATAGTTGACCATTCTCTGAGTAACCTTCTTTCCCAGCCCCTCTCATACCTTTATAACTAATATTCTAATAAGCTTCTTTGTGTTTCAAGTACAGCAACTTCTGTCTTCCTGACTGGATGCTAACTGTTACTTGGTAGTTGAACAACCTTAGTTAATTCCTACAAGATGAAAATGTAGATTTGATGTTCTTAGGCCACTTTAGATTCTGTAAGTTATTTTGACATTACAAAGCGTACTCCAGCCAGGGATAGAGCTCAGTGACCATGCGCTTGCCTGGCAAGCAAGAGGCCGCCGAGTTTGAATCCCAGTGCCAAAAACCAAAAACATGCTCCATAAAAATCAGGGCACCAGGGAACTTAAGTCCAGTTAGCTCAGAGGACTGACCTACCCCCTAGATCCTTTTAAGAGAGTTACTGGTGTACAAACCCTGCAGCTACAGGAGCCCATACTCCATTAAATTGGCTGAGCCTACCTTCTCCAGCCTTCTGTCTGATGAACCAAGAACAGGAATAGCGTAGCCAGCCAATAAATCAAAAATCGGTAGGAACTGTACCAGAGTCAGCAAGGAAAAAAGCTAATTTTGATAGAACAGGTGAAAGAAGACGGTAAGGCTTTACTTGGCTAGTAAATTAAAAGCTGGGATAAGAAGGTATTTTTGCTATAAGCCAATACAAGTAACAAAATGTAGATGGGAACCTGTAGGGTCATCAAATTAGGAACCTGGGGTGAATAAACAAGAAGTGCAAGGGAGGTGGAGGAAGTTGCGCGCTCTTTCAAAGACATTTCATAGTAAACCTACACACAGATTAAACCTAGTCAAGATCATATTTACATATAAATTGACTGACCTTTAGTTATCTAAATCGTTGTATAGCTCAAGTAATACATTACCAAATTACTGCAATCTAAAAACGCAACATGTGAACTTCTTTCCTATTTCTAGTAGATTATACACAAGATAAAGTACATACGTACCAAGTGCACTTGTTGCATCTTCAAAAAGGTTTGAACGAGACGCATCTCCTGACGTACTAGAAAAAATTTTACAGAAAAATCACATTTCAAAAAGTACGTAAATTTAATTTGTATTAGTTTTGTAACTACCCAACTCACAAAGACTTTTGCCTTTAAATAAAGTCTGGCTACTGTATTTAGCATTACACGTAACATTTACGGCTTGGAATAAATTTTCAGTCTTAATACTGCTTTTATTCTGAGAAAGCATCATTTTAAAACTCATGCCCACTCACTTTACTCTATTTAAGAAATATGAAAAAGACAACACACAATTAAAATAGAAATCAAGTCAGAGAAGAAACGTCACCATCAATGTATCAGTACACATAGAAGCCAAATTTGGCTAGAAGTCTTTACTACACAGCAAAGGTAACTTTGAACAATTAAACTGAAAGAAGGGATTCAAGTCCAGGAATATATAGCATATGCAAAAACAGGCACATGGGTGAAATCCAAGATCTAATCTACATGAGAACAATTTAAAAAGACTTGGGGCTGGGAATATAGCTCAGGGACACAGCATCAGCTTGGCAAGTGCAAGGTCCTGAGTTTGGTGCCCAGGACAAAAAAAAAGACTAAGTTACTCTTACAGAATCACAGATAAGTTTAGAATAACGAATAGACAATATTTTGAGATACCTTAAAGAGATGGCCAAAGAGAAATAAACTAAAGTCTACAAAAGTGGCAAAGGTAGGAGTTAGAAGTTTTCATCAGCATGTATGCACACACATCCCCCATACATATGCCCTCCTTCTAATTTTTTGTTGTTGTTGTCATTAGTGCTTTTTGAGACAGGGTCTTATTGGGTAGCCCAGTATTGCCTCAAACATGATGATCCTCCTGCCTTAGCCTCCCAAGTACTGGGATTACAGGTGTGCACCACCATACCTGGCTCATTTCAATTTTTAAAATAGTAACAAAAAAACTCATTCCAGTGGGAGTGGGAGAGTACGAGATGGTAGTGAGGGATAAGCATTTTTAATATGGAATAGTACAGGAGGAAGCCACGTTACACTTCAGTTTTGAGAGAGCATTCTGTAGCACAGCAAGAGCAAGTGAATCCACATTTGACCTCAAACTTTATACTACCCCTCAGTTTCTCCTTCAGTTCCATGAGGTCCCCAACAGTACATACTCCCAAGTATTTCAGGTAGGATTTACTCCAGTAAGATGCTCTGCAAAGTACCTGGCATACTAATATCCTAATTATTATTATGATGAAAATAATCCTTTGTCATATTTTGAATTTCTTCACTAACTAGACATCACAAATAACATGTAGAGAAAATAATTTCAAAAAGAATATGCATAAAAGCTAAATAATCTTTTGGCCAAGACTAAGATACCAGTTTCAAATAACTAGTAGCTGGGCACAGTGGCACATGTCTGTAACCTCAGCACTTGGGAGGCTGAGGCAGGAGGGCTGCTGTGAGTTTAAGGCCAGCCTAGGCTACAAAGTGAGTTCAAGGAGTCTGAAAAACACAGTGAGACCTTAGCTCCAAAAAAAAACTAGTGTCTTCCTTTTGTGGGGGGTTATTTTAATTAGAAACTATTTTTATTAGTACGTGTTTATAAGACATCTTAATTCTTTTTACTTTCTCTCTCCCTCCCCATTTCTGTAGGGCTTTTAAAACTTAACAAGTATTCCATGTCACCACAACTCCAACCTCATTTTTTCCCAAGAAATGCATAGCCTACCATCTAGTGGACCACATTAAAGCGTTACTAAGGAATGTGTAGTCTGGTTTGTAACTTTTATTCTTCTTTTCCCTTGTTCTTCACTAGTCTATGGTTTCATCTTTTATAGTGTATCTTTATCCATCTAGAAGTTATCTTTATGCATGCACAACACAAAGGATCCATCCTTCCCCCTCCCGATGGTAAGGCACTTATCCCAAGAGCATCTTCTCACCTTCTGAAATGACATCTTTACCTAACAGCTGCTTTTAGGTTCTATTTCTAGACTACTCAGCAATCTGTCTAATGTGAACCACTCCAAACGGTTTTAATAATCACATCTACAACACATTTACCTTATTACTTAGTACTAGTAACCTTAAGAATGATTTGCATCATTCTTATACATTGCTTTACAAACACCTTTTTCAGTGTTGAAGATGGGAAGTTTACTTTAACCACCATTCTTCAACCTTCACTCAGCCTCATCACTTCTTTCCTCCCCAACCAGAGAAAATACATTCATCAGTTAATGGGAGCCAGACCTTTGTAACTTTTTCCTACACATTAACAGGCGTATCCATGGAAAACATACAGTACTGTTTTACAACTTTTTTTTTTTGGCCTATCATTACTGCCTATATTGTTTTGTAACCTGCTTTTCATACTCAAGCCTGGAAATCACAGTCATTTAATATGTCTTTATACTATATCCTTTAACTGCTCTGTAGTGTCAGTTATCAAGTGTTAGGGTTATACTAGGTTTCCCCCAAAGCCTCATGTATTCACAGGTGGGAATTTGCAAGGTGACTAAATCACGGGGGCATGACATCCATCAATGGAGCAGTCTACCGATGAACTCAGAGCTGTGATGTTGGGAGGTGAAGCTCATCAGGGGAGGTAGGTCACTGGGCTGTGGCCTGGAGAGGTCCATCTCCCTCCCCGCCCTCTTGAGCGGGCTCTTTGCTTCCTGCCAATATGGGGTGAGCAGTTTTTCTTCTGCCCTGCCACCTTTCTTTAGAACTGGCCGACTGTGGACTGGAACCTCTGCGAACTATGAGCCAAAATACACCTATCCTCATTTCAGTATTAGATGATGGGCACTGCAAAGTAACTTAAGACAAAAATCACTCCCACTTTGGCAAGCCTAAGCTCGCTAAAATGTAGACTTTTGTGATGCACCCCAGACAGTTCTGACTTAGGTCTGGGGTGGAGCCCAACAATTCATTTTAAACAAACTCCTAGAACTGTTAAAGCTGCCTATGTATTGCCCCACTTTGAGTAGTACTGTTCTCTAGTTGTGAACAAACCCCAGGACAAATCATTCCCTTACTCATGGATGAGCTTGGTCTGAATGTCCTCAAATACAAACAATACAGTCCTCATGTACCATAGTTCTTCTAAGGTAGACAGATACCAAGAAGTAGAATCAGCTCTGTAAGAGGTGACTTTTAAAGAGCAAAACTGACCTAGTAATATCCCTAATAATAAAATGTCATTAAGTTTACAGGCCAGTCATAATGGACAAACTTCTCGAGAGCTTGTTTGGAATTTTAGTAGGGGAGCACAACTTACTTGAATACCCTTGACAAAGGAAACCCTCTTCTATCGGGGGTGGTTGTCCTCTTTGACCAGGAATGTAGCCTCAGGAGGGACGCATATGGCGTGGTCAGGGAAGCAGCAGACATGTGCCTAGTCAGCCAGATCAACCCTGGCGATCAATGTGGGCATGACAAAATGTCACAACCAGATGGCCCTCACACACAACAAACTTCTGGATACTTCCTATACTTATACCAGGGTTCCTCATGATAATTATGCACTAAGTTTGGTTTTTTGCTGCTAAACATTTAACAGCACACATCAAGGAACTAAAGTACATTTAAGCAGTTTTTATTCTGAGCTTTTCTCATCTTTCCTGTACTATCCTTCCCTAAGATGTATAATTCTGAGAAGTGTAAGCTGTTGGTGTGCAAAGGCCAACTAATAAGTAGGGTGCTCTAGTGCGTGCTTCCTGGCACTGACCAGAACTCACTTATGCAACATCTGCTGATATGAAAAGGTAACCTCGACTCTAGAATATGTAAATTATGCTCCTAGGAACAAAAGAACAGTGGAAATAAATTTAAATTGTTATTACCTTACAAGGTATACTGACCCATTACAAAACTCTCACACTGAGTTTAAGAAGCTTAAAGCAATTCAGAAAATAAGACATATTCTACTGACTCAAGACATTTCATTAAGGTTATAGTATTTAAATGACTTGGGGGAACTAATCTGTTGATTTTTTTTCTTTGGTCTTTTTGAGACAAGGTCTCTATATGCAGTTCAGGCAGGCCTTGAAGTCACTCTGTAGTGCTAGGATTACAGGCATGCGCCCCCATGCCTGGCTAATGTTAGTATTTGTAAACTTCCTTTCATAAAGCTTTTTTTTTTTTTTTTTTGCGGTACTGGGGATCGAACTCAGGACCCTGCGCTTGCTAGGCAAGCGCTTATTCCACTGAGCTATATCCCCAGCCCTCATAAAGCTTTGATCAACAGCCCTTTGCTGTAACAGCTTACCCTGACTATGGATGATCTCCTGGTAGATAAGAAAGCTGAATGCGTTTCTAGCTGTACACAGAGGGCTCACGTTAGGCAATGGTGTCAAAAGCACAGTGTTTTACATGAGCACAGGGAAAACACATTCCTCGAGTCTGTGCTGCCTTCCCAGCAATGAACAAGGTGACTCAGTCTCCTCCAAACAAAGGTCACTGGTTAGCACAGAAGTCACATTTACGGAAAAAATAAAGTTTTCAAGTATGCACCATACCGAGTAGCACAACAAAACTGTGCTGGCCTTAACTGTCCACTGTCCCAACTGGTATGTAAACCATTCTTTGTCCATGACAACAATGTTATAGATGTTACCTGCCTGTTAAGTCACTTCATCTCAGATACCAGAGGCAACTCTCAAGGTATCACAGTGCTTGTGTTCTAGTAATCTTTGTCTTATTTAATAGCCCAAAGTGTAAGGATAGTGATAGCTGCAACTTTAATATATCAAATTGAAGCTCTAAAGCACTTCCTTTAACTCATACGGTGAAAACTCATTTTAATACAGTAGGAAAAAAAAAAATAACACACAGGTTGCCAAAGTCCACAGTACTAGAGTACAGTACTCTAGAGTACTGTACTCACAGTACTGTGGTACTCATAGTACTGTGGGCTTTGGCAACCTGTGCATCAGTACACAGTACTTAGCCTTAAGAGCGATTACATTCAGCCTTAATACTCCCAGCACTCGGAAGGCTGAGGCAGGAGGACTGCTGTGAGTTTGAGGCCAGCCTGGGGTACAAAGTGAGCTCAAGGCCAGCCTGAACTCATAGCAAAACCGTGTGGTTTCAGGCACCCACTGGACATCTTATACCCCCCATGAATAAAGGTACACAACTATATATTCTTTCTAATCATTGCTGTGTGTACAAGAATACTTTCCAGGTCAGCAAATGACTTTCGGTCACTTAGGTTTTCCATTGTATTTGGTTGATTCTAAGTTCATTTAATATTGCCACTGAGGTCCTGAGTCGAACAAATCACAAAACAAAATACCAGAGTGTGAGCAAAAGCAGACCATAAATATAATGCATGCTCCTAGGGAAGGCATGGCTTTCCAGCCAAGATAAGCCTGGTCATTTTATCGTTTAAAGATGAAAAAAAAAAAAAAAAAGAAATTCACTGCTATGAACTGCTTGGTAATCTAACTATAAACTGCCCACAAGAAATTATTTCTTTTTACATTATCTTTCTATAGAAACCCAGAGACAGCTGGGCGTGGTGATGTATGCCTATAATCCCAGCCCTTGGGAGGCTGAGGCAGGAGGACTGCCATGAGTTCAAGACCAGCCTGGATAGTACCACCACCCCCACCGCCACCACCACCTTTGTATAACCTAGGCCCTCAGCCTCGGAGAAAAAGCCATCCAGAGTTTGTCTCACGGGCCCGGGATGCAGGCATGGTGGATGGCGGCAGTAGCAGGGGGAATGGGCACGGTGGGCAGCAGCAGAGTAGTAGGCCAGGCCTTGGCAGGGACAGCGACCAGCAGGACAGGGGCGAAGGTCCGATTAACCCAGCCTTGCTTCCTCCCAGCCACCCCCAGCTCATTGCTTTCATTGTGGAGCAGGTCAAGAGTGGGGGCCTATTTGAGGGCTTCCACCCGGACTGCCTAGCCGATGTGGACACTAAGCCAGCTTACCAAAACCTGAGGCAGAAAGTGGACAATTTTGTGTCAACACATCTGGACAAGCAAGAATGGAATCCTACAATGAACAAGAACCAGTTGTGAAATGGTCTGAGATAGGGTGTGGTTCAGTCAGGGATGCTGGAAGCAGGACTGGACAGGATTGTATCTCAGGTGGTGGATCCAAAACTAAATCACATCTTCAGGCCATAGATAGAATGAGCAATTCATGAATTCCTGGCAGCCAAGAAAAAAGTGCCAGTGCCCCCTCTAGAGCCTGAAAGCCAGGAACCCCGGCTCTGTCCCAAGATACTTCCTAAGAATAGACCTGACACCTTTTGAAAGCTCCATTTAATTAATGGTGAAGGAATGGATTTCTGTTACTTAAGAGTGCCACCTCAGTTGGCCAGGGTCACCACTGATTTCAAGATCTCTGCTTTGACCATGGCATAGTGTCCAGATTGAACAGGGAGCAAGTCTGGTGGTGAGAAAGTTGTTCATGTGCCCCTGCTCTGTGCTGCTGCTTGACCAGCCTGCCCAAGGGTGTGACACCTAGTAGACGCTATAGTATTATAAACACTGCAACAGCCTAATCATGATCCTGAAACAAACTTTTTTTTTTTTTTTTTGCGGTACTGGGGATCGAACTCAGGACCCTGCGCTTGCTAGGCAAGCGCTTATTCCACTGAGCTATATCCCCAGCCCCATGAAACAAACTTTTATACTTAAACATGGTGACTGCACATGGGTTTTGGGAGTCTGTACTCTGGGATAAACAGAAGCTACAATGAAAGAACATAGCCAGTGCCAAAGGAAGCCTCAAAGAATAAGGATGGTACACTTAGCTGGTAGTAGGTATTTGACAGTACTTATACTGTATCTCAGAGTTACAGACTAGAATGTACAAGCAGATAACATTAATAGCCTTAAAATCGTGACCTTCAAGTACCTGAATTTTCTAGCCTATTTCTTTTCCCTTGTCAGAGGTGACAAAATATGCAGCTGTTGAGTGGTAAGGAAGCCAGATATTAGGTAAAACCACTTTCAGGCTCTTTGTCCTAGGCATTTCTCTGTCCTGCAAGGGCTACTGAGTCAGGTTCTCACAGTTGCATTTTTTAGAAAAGTGAATAATTAATAAATGGTGTTTTGTAATAAAATCATTTGATACTCTTTAGAAAAAAAAAAAGACCAGCCTGGACTACATAGTGAGTTCAAGATCAGCCTGAACTACAAAGGGAAACCCTGTTTCAAATACAGAACAAAACAAAGAACTCCAGAGACACAAGCTTAGCTTCTATATAGGTTACCAAAGTAGAGATATAAGAGTAAAAAATTCCACCAACCCACAGGTTTAATAAAAGGTGTTAGGTAAAATTTTAACAGCTGTTGATTCTTAGCAGCTAGTGTACATCACGTGTTACCTTATGTACTACGTGACACACTATTTAACCCTGATAACGACTGTGAGATAGGTCCTGGTTGCCATGCACAATTTATAAATGAGAAAAACATCCAAAAGTGTTAATTACTTCTCTGTGGTTATAAGAACTAACGAATGTCAGAAACCAACACAAAGCTAGTCAGCAAGTGGGCATATTTATGATTTGGAAGGGGCTTATGATACATACAATAACCAGGAATGTAAGGCAAATATAAACAATGGGGCAGCAATGTTATAATTGTTCTTTCTTTTTAACTTTTTTTTGTCTTTTTGAGGAAGGGTCTTGCTATGTAGTTCACACTGGCCTTAAGTGCACTTTATAGCCCAGGCTGGTCTTGAACTTACAACAATCCTCCAGCCTCAGCCTCCTAAGTGCTGGGATTACAAGTGCCACCACCCCTGGCTTCTTGTTCTTTCTGATCATTTGTATTTTCTAACATTTCTACTCAAAATGAATGATTCTCCCTTCCTCACTTAAAAAAAAAAAATCAAGAATGGGAAAATCTGGATTATGGATGGGAATGTATATATTACCTAAAGTATCAAAACAGATATAAGAAATAGTTTACAGTTCAAAGTGCGGAAAAACTTCAGTAGATAGGTCAGTTTTATGAAAACAGTATTCAAAATAAATACATGCAGTATCTTCCTGAAAGAGTTAAAATCACCATCCCAGTGATACATGCTGGTCCATGTGTACAGCAGCATAATTTATGACAGCTAGATCCTGGAAAGAGCCCATATGTCCACCAACAGATAAATGGATAAAGAAAATGTGGTATTTATATACAATGGAGTGCTACTCTGTCATAAAGCAGGATAAACTCAAGGCATTTTTAGGTAAACAGATGCACCTTGAGACCATAATCTTAAGTGAAGTAAATCAGACACACAAGTTTAAATAGCATATTGTTCCTCTTGTGTGGGAAGACCAATGTATAAATAAGGGGCGAAACGGAAGATACTAGGGTGTAGGGAGAACTTCTCAAGTGGGAAGGAGAGTAAGAGATTGAAGGGAAGGAAACAACAGGAATAGTCATACCAGACCCACAGACTGGCTACAAGGTAAACTATGCAGAGCTCCTGGCACAGAGAAACCACTCTCCAGATGGTACTGGTTAGCACCCTTGGCCCATAGCCCCTTGTATTTTCATGCAGGCAGCCAGCAGGCCCTGGGTCCTATTATTTGTTTTTTCTTTCTTCTTTTTGGGACAGGGTCTTGCTATGCAGTTCAGGCTGGCCTTGAGCTCACTTTGTAACCCAGGCTGGTCTCGAACCCACAACGATCATCCTACCTCAGCCTCCTGGATGCTGGGATTACAGGTGTGTGCAGGAAAAGGTATTTAAAGAAAAAAACCTATGGAGATGGAGCTACTGAAAACAGGGAGGAAAAGAGGATGAAAAAAAAAAAAAGAAAGAAAGAATTAAGGTGTTAGGTACATATGCAGAATCCCCGTGGAATGTGAGCACTACTTACTGTAAACATGTACTGACTCCAAAAACACACAAGCACATGTTCTTCTTGTGCAGCATTCAGAGATCAAGTTCCCCAAAACCCAACTCTTACTTGTCAGTTGACGTGGGGCTGCTAGCTGCCGACGTCTCTACTGGCTTCTCTGCAGGCGTCTCTTGCTGAGCTGCACTAGCAGGCGCAGGTTCAGAAGACGCTGCTGTGACTGCTGGAGCGATGGACGCAGGTGTGGCAGTGGGAGCCAAAGCAGGGGCAGGGGTTGGTGCCTGGGCCACGGCTGCTGCTGTGGAGGAGCTAACGGTGGTGGTGCCGACAGGACTCGACTGCTGCGTGGTAGCTGGTGCTGGTGTGGTCACTGCTTTGGGCTACGTATATTAAAAAGCAAAATAATTACAATAAAATATACTATGTGATACCCAATTAGACTATTGTTATAGGATGCTAAAACACAACACTAGTACAAACTTATAACTTGAACATAATTTTGTAAAATGACACAATAAATGACCAGGATTAGCAAACTTTGTGACCTTGTAAGTTTTTAAGAGCATTTATGTTACCTTAACTACAGACCACACAACTGTCTCTAGCCAACAATTTCAGTCTACATACCAAGTTAGTATGATTAAGAACCCAACGAAGGCACTATTTTAAAATCCACGTAATTTTCCTGGAAACACCTATGTATCCTGACCATAACTGTATTTACTGCCATTTAATTTTTGTTGTTTTTTTTGGTACTGGGACTCAAACTCAGGACCTTGCACTTACCAGGCAGGTGCTTATGCCACTAAGCTATATCCCCGGTCCTATTTACTGCCATTTAAAAGCATTGCTAAAGTAATTTTCTTGAAAGTATAATTTTCTCAAAATAAAAGTATACTATGACTATTAATGAAAATGTCAAATATTCTGCATTTTAGGAAGAAAACCCAAATACTGACCATAACTAGTAAGTATAAAAAGGCTAATCATATTTTGAGATCTATACGTAAACAGACAAGAGTCCCACACACATACAAAAAAATCATACTTTGAGTTTTACTCTTCTCTTGAGGCCTATCAATACCAACTACCTGTTGGTGGGGCACGCCTATAATCTTAGCATTCAGAGGAGGCTGAGAGAGGAGGATCACCCTGAGCTCCAGGCCAGCCTTGACTACCCAGTGAGTGCAATGCCAGCCTGAACTATACGGTGACACCTTGTCTCAAAACAACCACCACGACCTGCTCCCCCCAATTCACTGCTTAGTTCATAACTTTCCTATGAGCAAAATTTAATTCTTTTTGATGTAATTAACATACAACGTAATTCGCCACAAGCATGAATCAACAAACTGTAAAAGCAGGAAGGGATGCCTTGGGTCCTGCTTTATGTGAGCTAACAGTACACTGGACAACAAATGGTTAGTGCAAAGATGAAGGAAGAAGCCAGGTGTGGTAGCACAGGTCTGAAATCCCAGCTCTCTCAGGAGGCTGAGGTTGCGACCAATGCCAGATCCTGTCTCAAACAAACAAACGGATGGAGAAGATTTTTTAAAAAAATACTAGCATCTACTACCTCTTTTCTCTGTTCTAGGCGTCTTTGTGTTTAGCTTTATAACCTCAACTGCTAATATAATAAAGATTACTAATGTTCTAAAACTCCAGTGAGGGGGCTGGGGATATAGCTCAGTGGAATAAGCGCTTGCCTAGCAAGCACAGGGTCCTGAGTTCGATCCCCAGTACCGCAAAAAAAAAAAAAAAAAAAAAAAACTCCAGTGAGATGAAATCCCTAAGTAATGAAATTGCAGATAAATTAGAGCTTCCTAAAGATGAACATTTTGATTTTTACAAAGCACAATACTGTAATAATCAATCTGAATAAAAATAATTTTAAATGTATCATACCCGCTTAACATTTTCCTTAATTACATGTGGTCAACAGAATATTACAGAGAAAAAATAGAATAGTTTATACAATAGATCACGTCTTCAAGCACTTTCTATGAAGATTTTTAAAAATCTTATCCTAAATAGTACTAAGCCCCTCTGCTTTATAACATTTTTCTTCTTGCTTTTGATCTAAACAACGTTTTTCTTTATTCTTAATAAGGTCTTCTCATTGTTTCCGTAGTACTGAACTATAGGAACCTTCTTTCCCTTCTAACAACTGGCCTATTTTATTAACTTGAAAATTAAAACAAGTGTGCGTACTATCAGAATTCTATGTAATATAAGTATCTATTCCTCAAAGACTTGCACCTATTTTGAGGTTGTTCCTGCTTACTTCTTACATTCTTAATCAAGGTTACTGTACTACAAAAGGACTGTCAACAATAACAAAACATATCCAAACATATGATTACCACATTTACTCTCATGTAATATGTATGAAACTAGTGAGAAGAAATTATTCAGCTTTAAAAGGAATAAAACTATGCTATAACACAGATGCATCTTGAAGACATTATGCTAAGGGAAATAAGCCAGCCACAAAAGGACAAATTACTATAAAAGTTCACTTACATTATGACCCCAGAGTAAAAAAGACAGAAAGTAGAATGGTAGTTGCTCAGGGATAAGAGAAGAGGAATGAGTTGGTGTTTAGTGGAGGCGAAGTTCCACTTGGCAAAATGCAAGTTGTGGAGCAAGAATACGGGGACACTTGCAGAGCCATGCACTGCTGAATTGTACCCTTGATGCTTAGAAACAGCAAAATCATTTGGGCCCTTAACTGGAAAAAATTTCAACTTCAACACATACAAACTGTTTAGTTGCTTTCTGTTTCTCGGTTTATGGTAATTAAATTTACTTTCAATTACTGTCAATTCTTTTATAATTTTTGAATTTGATTTATTTATTTATTCCACTTTTTGGTCTTGGATAAACTTTTCAATTATGGCTGCAAGTAACACTGCAGGGTAACTTCCCTCCAACCAACTCATACAGCTTGATCTGTAAGGTTTTAATGGTAATCAAGAGGGGAAGTGTAATCTGACTCAGAGTTTAAAAAAGGTGAGATTTGTAGAAAATGAGTAGGCTACATCATCAGCATAGAACCCCGTGACTGAATTCTGATTACGAGGTGAGCAGAAACCACAAATGGGTAGAATACAGAAGAAATACACGTTCTTCCCTAAGATGTGATGCAGCTAAGAGGGACCCTTATCAGAGCGTGGACCATACTGTCTGAATTTCCAGTTTCCAAAACTGAGCTAATGAACCACCACTTCTTATAAAGTAGATGCTTCCGGTGTTTCATTGTTATGTAAAGCTACTGTTAACACTGTTCCCTCCCATTATGTGACAATTCAATCCCAAAAATTAAGGTCATGAGTAGCATAACCTCTGTATTTGTCTTAACTCTCCACTGCATGACTATGTATTCTTACTAAATATTTAAAAAAGTAACTTAACAGTCTCTCAAAGAATCCATGGTCATTCTCTCAGAGAAAAATTTCAGTTTTATTATACATAGTCCCAAACTGGGCACAGTGGCACACACCTGTAATCCCACTACATGGGAGGCTGAGGCAGGAAGACTGCCCTGAGTTTGAGGCCATCCTGAGCTTTGTAAGCAAGTTCAAGGACAGCGTACACCACACAGTGAGACCCCATCTCAAATACACACACACATACTCAAACTGAAAAACACCCAAAACAAAAACTACCCCCAAAACAAAAACCCCAAATAACTTCAGTCCAATAAATCACAAAAAAATTCCTGTTCAAATTTCTTCAGAAAAATCATTCCATCATTTCTTTCCTTTTCCTAATTTCTAAAAATCCCCTACTTTCTAAAAATTTGCAAAGAAGTATCACTAAAATAATGTGTTTACATTTCATGCTTTTTGCCTGGAAGAGTATGTCAGATTTAGCACATATCAAACTCCTTTAAAGCATCCTTATTAAAGGGTACAAAACAATTGTGCTAAGCACATTTTTTAAAAAAAATGCTGGGAATCAAACTCAGCATTGGGTTCATACGTGCTAGACAAGTGCTATACCAAAGGGCTGTATCTTGGTATTAATCATATTTTTAAAACTTACACAGTATGTAACTATCCTAGCAAAAACAATTTTGACAGTATTTCAATTATTTTAGTTTAGACAGAAACTATAAATGTACAAAATTATCAGCGAGGTACACAATGCCACAGATACGTAAACTGTATCCATTATGTGGAATCCAGATCATTATTTTTTAAGACTCACATGCATAAAGACACACAGAATGAGGCTGAAACTTACTTTTGTCACCATAACCACCACAAAGTTTTTCTCATCAATTTTATATTCTTTGAGAGCAGTGTCATCATTGAGAATTTTACCTAATATAGTCAGAGGAAAAAAAAGTTATTAAGGCACTGTAATCTTTGTCTTACATATAAATGAAATCAAAACAGCTTTCTATTAACCACCAATGCTAACTCCATCACTCATTTTCCCAAGTAAAACATTAACCAGTCAGCCAAAATAAAGACAAACATAAATGGGAACACATCCAGTTAAGAAGGCATAAAACTTAACTGAAAGGTGCCAAATATATCTCCTGTATATACAATATCAAGTGAAATTTTTTTTTTTAGTTCAAGCTGACCTCAGACTCATAGTAATCCTCTTCCCTCAGCCTCTTGAGTTGTGGGATTACAGGCGTGAGACACCACAGCTGGCTCCAATATCAAGTAATCTTTAAAAATATATTGATTATATAAAAGACTTGCTGGGCAAGGAAATATGAAACAGACCCTGAGAAAGTGCAACTCTTAAAGACAAAGAAAATCCAGTATTGTGACTGCCCACATAGCCCTTGGGAAATAATCTCCTGATAGAAGGAAGGGGAAAGCAACAAACTTTCTCATTTCCTGAAATACCAGCTACTGGACTAATCAGCAATATTCCATCGCTATGAATGAAACTGGGCGTGGTGGCATACGCCTGTAATCCCACAACTCAAGAGGCTGAGGCAGGAGGATCATTTAGAGTTTAGAGACCAGCCTGGGCTGCAAAGTGAGCTCAAGGCCAGCCTGAACTGTATAGCAAGACCCTGTCTCAAAAAGAAAAGAAAAAAGAAAGAGCCACCAATGCTATGAATAAAAGTGAGATACTACAAAAACATTTCTAAAAATGAGATGGTATGCAAAAAAAGGAAAGATGGAGTACAACTCAGTAAAACACAGGCAGGGGTACCTAAGACTGTTGTCAGCTGAAGGCCAGGTATGATAGTAGTCAGGACACGGTGGAGGTTTCTTTGTCCTGGAATACAGTTTTCCTTTTTTCACCTCTCAAGACTAGGGATGGAACCCAGAGACTCAAACATGCTAGGCAAGTGGTCTACCACTGAGCTATATCCCTAGGCTTTAGTTTTCTATTTTTAAGAAGTTATTTGCACCACAAGTTATAAGCATTAACCAGAAAGTACAGAGTGTCCACCTCTATTCTATGTAAGAATTAAACAGGCTGCATGTACCATAAATTATATTTTTATGTTTGCTTCATTAAAACTCTGAATCCTGATTTATAAGAATAGTAGGATTCGGAGCTAGTATCTTTAAGCTGCCTCATTTAGAGAAGTATACACTACTATAGGGCCAGGGACCGACTCCCTGGCAAGCGCAAGGTCATGAGTTTGATTCCCCATACCAAAAAAAAAAAAAAAAAAAAAAAGTAGAGAAGTACAGTACCACAAAACCTCTGATCTAGAAAAGGACAGGACTTCTCAGGCAGCTGAGGACTTACCTCCTTGGTATCTACAATGGGTAGTGCAACACTTTTTTAAAGAAGAACTTTATTAAATTTGGGTATCAAGCTGATTTTTGAACAAACCTTTCCTGGTTACCAGCAACAATAATGAATTTTTGCAATTTTCTGTTCCCATCATTAGCTCCTTTTTAATGGGTCATCTTCGCCTTACTGATTTCTAAGAACTCTATCTTATAATCCCCTTCTCCACTCTTTACTACTTATTTATAGTGCCTCTCAACATAAGACCTTCTGTATACTTTAATTTTAGTGGTTTATTAAAAAATAGGTATTTGGCACTTGGGAGGCTGAAGCAGGAGGATTGCTGCAATTTTGAGGCCAGCCTGGGGTACATAGTGAGACCCTATCTCAAAGAAAACAAAGAAAAAAAAAGTATTAAAAAAAAAAGTATATTAATAAAATCACTGTTTGGTCCCAATTTGTTAAGATTAATAAAACCAAGATACTCCAGTTTCATTAAAAACACAAAAGCTAGTTATATGATGATTACAAAAGAAAATAAAACAGCATTCAATGGAAAAATATATGGGGCAAATATGAAGACTGAATATTAATGTCATATTTAAATGACTACTCTTTTCACTGCTTTTACCTATATAATGTGTATGACAATCAATTTGAACATACTATAACGTATAACATAACATTTCTAAATTCAAAGTTACTATAAGCAAGACATGGCAAATTTAATTCATACCTGCATAAATTAATTTTTGACCTGCTACTGGGAAGGCATCTTTCCCCTTTTCAGATTCAATCTTCTCTTTCAGTGCTTTCACCTATAGGAAAAAAATAAAGATAAAAAAAAAAAAAAGCCTAAACCCAAAATGACAATCCAAACTCTGAATAAGTAACGAGATAAAATTTTAATACAATTATTAATGTTTCCAAAAACCCAAAAGTCATTTCTTCAATTTATTCCAAAAAGACTCATCATAAACCCTTATTGATAAGAATAAACTTTAACACCATCTGTCACACAAAGACTCTAAAAACTAGTAAGTTGCTTTGATAATTTTAAAATGAAGTTTTCAAAATCAAAAGATCTCGTTTCCCATGAAGTTACTTATTTCTCAAAACCTAAGAAAATAAAGCTTCCCAACCTAGGGATCTAATAGTCTGCTACAATAGTAACAGTACTTCAGGGTTAAAAGCTAAACATGAATGTTAAAGGCAAATGATTGACAGGTGTTTCCAAAGTTCAGCCAAGGCCGAGAAACCACTGGTCTGACTGAGTTATTTTTAAAAGTATCTTGGCTTCTCCCAGCATCAGTCTCACCTGAATAAAGAGACTGACTTACAGGGATTTTTCAATCCTTAACATTATGTGACAAGAAGTCTCACTTCAAGAATTTAGAAAATGAGTCTAGTCAGGCCTGGTGGCTCATGCCTGTAACCCCAGCACTCGGTAGGCTGAGGCAGGAGGATTGTTCCAAATTCAAGGCCGGCCTGGGCTACAAAGTGAGCTCAAGACCAGCCTGAACTGCATAGTGAGACTCTGTCTCAATTAAACTGACAAGAAAGGGTGTCCTTGGAGTAAGAGGCAAGGAGCTACATTAACTTACATTAATGGAGCCATATTACCTTGAAGGCATAAGAATCAAGGGGGAATTTTGCATGTCTGTATATGGGTTCATATATTTACACTTCGAAGATATCAATGGATAAAGCAATAACCACTGTTGAGACCATGTCACCTTGTCTATAGATCAGTTGTGATTGTACTATTTTTTATGCCAATTGGTGTCTGTTTGTTAATATGTTTTTGTACTTTTATTAAAAAAAAAAAAAAGAATCAAGGGGGAAATTCCATTTCCTTCAATTCTCCAGAATATTGAAAATTATTTAAATTGACTACCCTCCAAGCTTTATGTGAAAAACCACTTGACAGAAAGGAATATAATTTCTTTTCTAAAATTAAAAAGCAGTAGTGTCTACTTACAAAATAAAAAAAGAACCTTCATTTAGCCTCTATCTAATACATTAACAAAAAATTCCATACAATCCTAAAAGTTCTGGGACTAATGGCAATATCCTCTATTCAAATTTTACAGATGAGGAAACGAAGAGGATAAATACTACACTTAATCTCAGCCAAAAAGGCAGATAAGTGATAACAGGATAAGTCACCTGCCCCCATCATACTACTACTCAGAGGTAGCCGGAAACCCAAATCATCCCTAGCTCCAACCTTTGTAGAGCATTTTGTAAACATGGTATGAGTCACCCTTGATAATTTGACCTTCCTAAAATGAGCCGTAGCATCACTGCTATTGTGATGTTCCCCAGCATCACAGAATTAACGAAACACTATTTCCTGTTTCATATTAAACCTAATAACTACACACTTTTAAAAAATCTCAAAAAATCATCTCAAGAACTGTTAAGGATATAAACTATTGTCTTCCTCCAACATATGCTCTCATTTTTTTATTAGTAAAACTGTATATGGTTCAGAATTAAAAACAAAATACAAAAAGCTCACAACTTCAACAACTCTGATTCAGCCTTGCCTTAAGACCCTATGAGATGATGAGCTGCAAAGTAAAAAATCATTACCTTTTCTCAGAAGTTTTATGAACTGAATCCAGCCATGTTCTATTAAGCCAAGCATTAGATTTGCAAAAACACTTAAAACAATGTTAATCTCCTCACTGCTTTATTGTTACTTTGGCAAAATATTTTTCACAAAATGTTAATCAAAATGTTTAATAAACTTTTTAAATTAGTATTTAAATGCTCTCAATTTTAATCTCTAATATGGTAAATATCAATAAATATAAGCACATTAACAAAAGCTATTTTAGGGCTCTCCAGTAACTTTTCCAGTGTAGAAGGGTCTTGAAATCAGAAAGACTGAGGACTGCTGCTGTCCATGCTTAAGGGCTCGCCCAAAGTCAACTGAGCCCTGCCAAAGTGGGCGGTGTTGGATGGCAAACTTCCTTCCCCTCGTTTTTTGTTTATAGAGGCAAAAAATGAGATGCTGTACTTTCACATGTGATTACTTGGTGAAAACCACAAATAAACTGCAGAGCACATGGGTTACCATGAGTGAACCCCATCCTCACACCACTACGGAGTGTTTACTACACAGTGAAGTGAGCACTCAGTTATCATGTGCTGAATGCATAAACGGATACAACACATACTCATAAAGGGAAAATACCTGAAACAGAAAGTAAAAATATGAAACAGTAGCAATCTCATTCTTGCTAAGTTAGGATGACACAATTAAGTCAGATTTAATCAAACACAGTCATCTACCTAGAAAATATACTTAATTTTCAATATCAATAGAATTTTTATTTAAAATATTTGGGCAACAAAGAATATTTGATATTTCAAAAACCTAACTAACAAGCATTAGCTTTGTTAGTAAAGAAAAAAGAGCTGAGGGAACAAGAAAATCCTCATAAAGTAGGACCACCAAAGAAAGAAAGAAAGAAAGAAGGAAAGAAAGAAAAGCCCTTTTCATTTAATACTAAGTAACTTTTGCTTCAAAAAATCAAACCTGGAATTAAAGAATATTAAGAACCTAATAATGAGAATTCTGTACCTGCATAAGTTGGCTAAGCCTGTTCACTATTCAGTAAGCCAAGCCACAACTTAAGTAGGAAAAAACAGGATTAACAAAAAGAAAATGGAAATCAATTAAGAAAAGAAGATACAAAAAGAAAACAGAAGACTGGCAGGAAATGCACAATTACAGTCAATAGACAGAAAAGTTCAATCACATTAATAACCAAAAACATTTTGACATCACATATATCATTAATCCGACTAGAAAAGACTGTTTTGGACAATTTTGGGCACTGACAAACAAGTGTGACAAGATACATCCTCAGAATGAGAATATCAGATGATTAAAATTTGAGGGTAACACGCCAAAACACCTCATAAATTTTAAGGGGGAGCATTCAAAACAGTATCACTTCTGGTAAATTACTAAAGAAACTAAGTGAACTAGACTTTCAAACAGGTTCAGTAAACAACATATCCACAATTTTGGCATTGTTCTTTCACCTCAACATGAAAATGATCTTTAGTTCCAACAAGCTGAATTTTATCATCCAAAAAATTGCTTCATCTCTGAAACTATGTGACCATTCCATCTCATAGTCCTACCAGTTCTCAACAACTGCTCACTATAATCCATCCTGAACCTCTTGATGTCCCGGCTCCAAGTCTCTACTGCACTTCCAATCTTCCCTACTGCTCTCCTCGGCTTCCTGCTACAGGTCCCCATCACCTTCTTTACCACCTCACTCCTCCTCTGGTATTTCTGCTGCTCTTGTCAGGCAAAACTCCCTACTGGGACCAACACAACTTGACTTCCGTCAATATGTAAGTGCTGCAGGGGTACACTTCACCTAGCTAACAAATCTCCACCTTTTACCCAACTGATGACCTATTTGCACTTACATGCAGTCTTCTAAATGGTACTGAAGAAACAAAATGATATACTGTACTCAATCCCCTGTTCCACTGGTTAACCCTCTTTTTCAAAACTGAAAATCAATCTCTTTCCTGTTTCAGCAGGTGCCCACTTTATATTTTTAATGTAAAACACAGGATGTGAGAGGCAAACAGTTCATAATTCCTACTCTCCTCCTAGCTATACTGTCTACCTGTTAGGTTCATGTATTCTTCAAAAAATTAAACACATACATTGTCTCCATTTACTTGTAACCATACATCCATTACTCAAAAGTGTCCAATATTGCACTGATAAAGAAATGCAGACTTTATTCTCATTTTTCTGCACATTTTCTCTAGTAGTGCCAACCCTCACAATTCAATTAAGACTCCTTTCGTCAACATCACTGAAGTTTGCACTATCTCAATTACTAGTCACTCCTTAATCCTTTCCTATCTTATCACATCTGATAGCTCATTGTCCCGTCCTTTTCATGCAAATTCAGCAGCCCAGATCTCCTCCACCTTTAGCTATGCAGGCCCAACTCTCTAGGACATCTCCAGTGGCTATCCCATAGGCACTCCAATCAAAATGTATTTGCATAACGCATTTCGAAGACCAGGCTGATTAACTCTTTCATAACGCAACTAAATCGAGTTTACCTTAAAACAGCTTAGAAAAGGTATTGTTATTTTCCAAAAGCTTTAAGGAAGAGGTAGCAACTTTGTGTATGACTTCCCTTGGATACAATAGTAACTCTTCTAACTATACAAAGCCCTGTGCCACTGCTACCCCTTAGGTAAATTATCTCAAGATAATGGCTGTAAAACTAATGGTTCTACTAAATAACCAACTGTACTTTTTTGGGGGCGGGGTAGAGGGGCGCACTGAGGGTGGCAGTCTTAAGGTCTCATTATGTAGTCCAGGCTGCCCTTGAATTTACTATGTAGCCTAGGCTAGGCTCAAACTTATGATCCTCCTGCCCCACCATGCTCAGCGCATCAGGGATATTTTAGCCAAGGTGAAAACACAGGAACAGGGACTTTCACTTTGTTTATTTTACCCTAAAGAATGTGATCTCATCAATTCAACTATAGACAAAGCATAGAATAGATCAAACATTGCTGGGTGTGCATACCTGTAATTCCAGCACTTGGAAGGTTGAGGCAGGAGGATTGCTGCAAATTCGAGACAAGCCTGGGCTGCATAGTGACCTCAAAGCCAGCCTGAACTACATGGCGAGATCCTGTCTCAAAAACATACACATGTACGCACGCACGCACGCATACCTGAAAAGAAACATTTTTCTAACCACATAGTTCTCTCTGATGAATTTACATATTTTAAAACGATAATATAATATTAAACAGCATGTCTTTTATCCCTGCCCCAGAGGGAGACAATCAAAATATAGCATTTAAAAGTACTAACACAGAGTTAAACTTACCGCCTAATTAATTTCCTAATCTGAATACTACAGTGTGCTTCCATGGCACTACTCTAGTTCAGGCCAGCAGCAGTGATGCCCCCTATGCTAATGTTTTGGTCAACAATGGATGACATACAGGAATGATGGTCCCATAAGATTATAACGGAGCTGAACACTTCCTATCAAACGTTGTAGTGCAATGCCACACTCAAGTATTTGTGAGGGAGGTGCTAAACAAATCTGTGCTGCCGTATGAAAGTCTGCACATATACTTGTTTATTATGTTAATAAAGAATTATGTTACTCTACTTTTAAGTATTACTTTAGAGTGAATTCTTTCTACTTAATTAGTATAACGTTATGCAAGCCGTAGCCACATATGTCTCATCCTTACCAGACTTGAGGCTGCACTGATGACTGATCTACCAACTAGGTTTGTGTAAGTACACTGCAGTATGATTTCCAGGGACAAAATCACTTAACAATACATATCTAAGAATGTATCCCTATTGTTAAGCAACTGCATGGCTGTCATCATTTCTGTTCAACAAATTTAGGTTTTATGTTTAAGATATAGAAATACCTTGTAAGATTACCATGACAGAAGTATGTACTGCCATGTCAGTATTTCATTTTTAGTCTTTTTTTTTTTTTTTTTTTTTTGAGACAGGGTCTCTCTCTGCAGTTCAGGCTGGCCTTGAGCACTTTGCAGCCCAGGCTGGCCTCGAACTTGCAAGGATCCTCCTGCCTCTGCCTCCTGAGTGCTGGTATTACAGGAGTGCACCACCACGCCCGGCTCATGTGAGTATTCTTATATAGCACTTTCTATAAAATATCTAGGACTATTTCTTATTGAGTAGGTCAACAACTGAAGTCATAGAACTCAGTGTCCAAACGTTAGCATATCTCTCCTGACTTTGCAACCATGCTGTTTCCTAATATCATTCTAGGGGCTGGAGGTATAGCTCAGTGGTGTAAGTGCTTGCCTGCTAAGCACTAAGGCCCTGAGTTCGATCCCCGGTCCCGAAAAAAAAAAAAAAAAAGGGAAC